>JACXGM010013123.1:0-23339 GCA_016801145.1 Umbra pygmaea | reverse complement strand
TGAGAGTATGATGGTATCTATGTGAGAGTATGATGGTATCTATGTGAGAGTATGATGGTATCTATGTGAGAGTATGATGGTATCTATGTGAGAGTATGATGGTATCTATGTGAGAGTATGATGGTATCTATGTGAGAGTATAATGTTATACGTGTATATGTGAGAGTATAATGGTATATATGTGAGAGTTTAATGGTATATATGTGAGAGTTTAATGGTATCTATGTGAGAGTTTAATGGTATCTATGTGAGAGTATAATGGTATATATGTGAGGCTATGGTGTTGTATGTGAGACCAAGTATGAATTATGGCCTATACGGCCTCTCATACTTGATTACTACTGTCTGTTGGGTACGGTTGGGACTAATGCTACCGTAGTAGCCACTAGATGTCAGTAAGATTAATTATAGTCAAAATGGGGTCTTAACAGTGAAATTGTAACATACATACGCGTTTTAGCAGAGGAAATATTTTTTTGCATGCTACCAATATGCCAAAGTGGCGTGTAATATGTACACCAAAATCATATCTATGCGTTCACCTAAACTTTACCCTAACCTTAACCATACTGGAGTGTTACCTTACCATAGCCATTATCTGTAAGGTTAGGCAACCTTAACTGTTCCCAGTAGAAACCTATGGCGCCTATAACATGAAAAATATTAATTTGGCGCATAAATAACATGAAAATGTAAAGTGTATTGTTGTTATTAATACGCAAAGGGGTGAGCGCGCTGAGCCCTAACCGCTACAACCCACCTCGCAAGATATAAACTTTTTCGCTTCATAGTTATATAATGAAATAACGGCCGTTACTATTCAGGGCCCATTTGGGAAATTGTGCGACAGCCAGTCCGACGCTGATTCACTGATAATGTTGTTAAAATGACACATGTCAGTGGGTGGGATATATTAGGCAGCAAGTGAACAATGCAGGGCTCTCAAGTTTTGAAGACAGGCAAGAGTGACATCCCCCAGTCAGGGGGTCAAAGGGGGGGGGTTAGATGCGTCGCGGGAATGGGGGTGTTTCATTAATAATAATTATTAGTGTTTTGGTTGTTGTTATTAATTAAGACTTGCAGAAGAATTTCCACATTTGAAACAGTTCGGCTCAAGCCTAGCCATTTTCAGGGTCACGATTGAGGACAATGACCCGTCCAGAGACGAGCTGTTTAGTGTTGAGGTTTTGTTCAAACCAACCATTGAAAATACCCTCTCGGCATCAGCATAAAAATTTGCAAGCCTCCGAAATTGGTTCAAGACAGTAGGGCTGCACAATTAATAAAAATGTTATCATGGTCACGATTTTGGCTTCCCACGATCAAATTCACGTGATCGACCTTGAAAGACCTCTGACGCTGTAGAACAGGGGTGGGCAATTTTTTTTGCTTTGAGGGCCACGTTGAGCTTTTGAAACCAAATGAAGGGCCGCATTTTATAGCGATGCATGAAAAAAAGGTTTTTCATTATTTCATTAAATTAACCCCGCCCCCTACACAGTTAGGTGCGTATCCTGCAGAAAATAAATTTTTTGTTTTTTAAAACCTTGTTTGACTGTAATGTTTTTAGTTTACCAAAATATAGTCAGTGAAAAGTTCCCAACTTTGAGACGTGATATCAAACCACTTCTCATTATTTGCATTGGCAATATTTTATCAGCGGAACACCCTCTTTCCAACCATATTGGTACCATGTTGGTATTGTGCAGGATGATGTCCTACATCATTTCAGAGTTGCTATTATATAATTTTCACATCCTACTTCCTGTCTGTATTGTGTTTAGTAAAAAAGACAAAAGTTAAAAAAAAACATGACCGACTTCGAGGCGCGATAGCTGTCGGCCATGATAAACGCACATGGATGAGCCAACACTCATTCTTTTCGGCTGATCTTCGTCTTTCCAACGGTACCAAGCTTTAGTTGCTAGCATATACGCTTCGCGAGATAATCGCGATACAATCGCACTTGACGCTCAAGAGCGTCGGTAGACTGTGAGCCAGATCAAAGTGGGCCAGACCCGATGGGCCGCATCTGGGCCGCGGGCCGTAGTTTGCCCACTCCTGCTCTAGAACAGCAAGCGTGATCATCTCGTACATGCTGGCAGAGGTGGACATTTACTTGAGTAAAAGTATTTTTCTGAGTAACTCTAAGTTCACAAGTTTTGGGAAGTCCCTACTTGAGACCAAATTGATCAGGTAAAGGGAGTTCATATACAAACAAGTTGTCATTGTATGTATCAAACAAGTTGTGAATTTGGAGATCATGACTTACTCTGTGCTCAAAATGATGCTTGGAGCTCCAGTCGTTTCCAGTGGGAATCACGTGAACATTTACAGGATTATTTTTTTCATTGGTTGTTGCATTAAATCTTACCCAGACACAATAGTGCTATTTTCTGATTGGCTATTGTGTAACCCATTTATTTTTTGTGATTGGCTGATAAGTGGCAGGCTTGACAATCCAGGGGAGATGCGCTTAATTCCTGCCGGTTCCATAGTGAGAGCGGAGCGGCATATTAAATATATTATACAAAAAAATGTTGGCGTGAGAAATACAATGTGTGGCGGGAGTGCGTGACAAAAGAGTGAAATGAGTGACTGTCACGCTCAATGCGTGACACTTGAGAGCCCTGACAATGTGTCCTCAAAGTTGATGTATTAAACTTGGGCAAATTACGGATTTGTCGAATTTGGGCCAAATTTGGGCCAAATTCTGATGATTAGACAACTGGGTCAGAGCATATACAATAATGCATCAAAATAATTTCGAAAATAACTGTAGTTTAATTTTGTGTAACTTGGAATAACTCTATACCAATAGCCTACATTGCAAAAAATAGAGCAAATTGCAGCATTTATTCATGTAACATGAAGTACATTCTATACAGTCCTACAGATGTGCCATTCTAGTTTCGTGAAAATGTAGCGCCAGCAAACAACTTCCAAGGAGCCAAGAAGACTATGGTGTCACAGAATGTAATGTTAGAAAATGGCGAGCCCATAAAGACATTCTTATAATGCGAACAGTCAGAGAAAAGCTTTCCATGGTCCTTACAACGGCTGCATCCAAGACATAGACAGGAGAGTGTGTGAACATGTGACTGACAAAGTCCTACGAAGGAAGGATCCTTGACATTGAGAAACAGCTTCTCTCCTTCAGCTCATTACTACGATCGAGATCTGCGTAGCCTTGATTTATAGATATACTGTTACCTATATAAATCTACAAATGAAATCACTTACGGTGCTGATAATAATTGTAGTAGGCTTATTCTTGCATCAGAACATCAAAAATAGAGGGATGCAGTATTATTTTTAAGAACGTTTTACTGGATGTTTAACATTAGGACACACTCCACGAAGGGATATCTGACCAAAACCCATCAATCACCCGGCTGAGTTTCTGTAACTAATAACCGTGATATAGAAGAGAATAAGAAAGTTGAATGAATTAATGAAAATGTTGAGAGAATTGAAGTTAACTGATTAGCCTGTATATATCTTGGCTCACCACCGCCACCTCCTGGAACATAGCCTAATATCACAAAATCAAGGACTTTTTGATTGCTCTAGTCTGTTTCCAGAACTGTCGGTTACACAGCCAATCCATCCGATGCATGGTTTTAGACACTCCCTTCTAATTATAATATGAGGCGAGGAAAATGGGAAATTTGGAAATCGGTAAAATGGGTCAATGGTAAAATGGGTAAATTTGAAAATGGGAAATGTAAAATAGGAAATAGATAAACTATTCAACTATTAAATGATAAATGGAAAAGTAAAATGAAGTCTTTTTTAAATTTACGTTGTTATTTGATGATTGAAAAGTAAAACAATTTCTTTTTTTATTTACTTTATTGGCTTATAGTAGGCAAAGGAAATGATGAACATTTAATTATCCTCATTTCCTTTTACTACATTTTGGCGGTCCTGGGATTCCATACTTACCTCATTCAGGGAGAATTGGTGATGATTTCGAAGGTTTATAATGTTGTTGCACGCATTTAGAAAAAATAATGTTTAAAAACAAATTTAGTTTTACAGAGTTTGATTCAATGTTTCTCTAATCATTTCCCTACAAACTAAAGTTCAGTGTTTTACGAGGTGTTGTCAAAAGCACAGAGGGGTTCAGGCCTTTAGCCATAAAACCATTTGCTTAAACAGACATCCAAATTGAATGTTGACTCTAAGTCATTTTTTATTAAGTAAAGCCAGTAGTTGTTCATTCTCCCACAGAATCCTTCAACACAGTCAGTCTAAGCTGCTACATCATTTCAGATTTAGGTAGAGCATGATGTTCATAAAACAATAGCCAAATTACATAGGTTGAACCTGAATAAGTTTGTGTCAGCACAAACCACAGCACAATTTTGTGTGAGAGTTGGCAGGGCATTCAAATGAATCATTACTTAAAATACAAATAGCCTGTTACAGTGTGTCTGGGTTTAATTCTTCTTTATATTTCAAATGCCGAGGTGAGCTTTACATTTTTTAAGTTTCATATCATTAATATACTTTTTTTCATGTTTTTCTGTTTTAGCAATACAAATTATTTGCAATTGTGCTACTTTCCCCTGTTCTCAATGACACATAAAACCTACTAACCAAATGTTATGAAATACATTAACCACATAATACAATAATAGACAATGTAGCCTAACAGAATAACAGAGGAGTATATGTAGCATATTACAACTGATGTCATCTGTTCATATTCGTATCATAATGTGGTCATATGTTAAGCTAGCTAAATAATACAAGTAATAATATAGCTCATACGGTCTGTGTCACGTTTTACTGTAGTCAAATGTAATGATGGGCATAACTTAGGTTGACAAAGGTTTACTTAATGAAGACTAACTCATTTGCTCTTTGTCTGAAAATGGTTATTTTGTTTTTATGTGTGCTTGAAACATTTAATTCAGCTCTATGATAGAAAACAATATGATGCCATCATGAGATAGAGATAGAATTAAGCAGTAGAACAAAATTATTAATTAAATAATCTTATAAAAGATTAAACCAACTTCATTTCAAGTCAATGCTATCTAAAAAAAATAGCTTAGATGTAGTAAACTACTTTTACAATTTTTTGTAGCTTAGCTTGCTACATTTTCCTGGGGGTAGCTTCAGTGTAGTGAAGCTTCATTTTGTGTAGAGTAACTAGTAGCTTAGCTCACTACATTTTACAAGTAGCTTGCCCAACACTGACAGAAGGGTCAGTTTGGATCACAAAGTATGGTAACACAGTGTAACACATTCAAACTTCTATGAATATTGAAATAAAATATGTTCTTACCCTTTTCGATGGTATTTCAAAACATCAAGTTCGCAGGGTGTGACCACACAGCATCACAAATCCTATGAAACATCAAGGCATTGGTTTCTCAAATGTTCAGAATGGAAAATATTGATTTAGAATTAGAAATAAATAGTATTCTTACCATAGTTTATCTTGTTTTGGTCATTTCACAATACTAAATGTTGAGTATACCCCTTAAATGATAAATCTGGTGGCTCATTAGGGTGTAAGGGCCAACGTCCTCCAACCCGTTTCTTAACCGAGTATGCGCACACAACATTGTTGTAAACTTTAGATTCAGACATTCTAGAGCGCTGTACCCAAAGTCTGTTTTCAGTTCAAACAGGTAAGAATTTAAGTATACACTGTTTTCATAGGCTTTAAACATGTTTGTATACATTTATGGGATTCCGACCCCTAAAACTCAAAGTCTGTTACAGGGGTTCCCATCTTCGAAACCTGATCCATGTCGCCACAGTAAGAATGTCTTTGTTGGTTATTTTACAAAGAAATTAACAAAAGTATGTTTTCAAATTACATTTCTGTTCTGCGAGAATATTTATATGAACTGTTTTCTTAAGCTAACTATAGATCTGTTTCATAACACACTCATTCTCACTGAATCACAAGGTTATGAATGCATGGTAATATTTTTGCAATGTAGTCTAACATTAGACCAAGATTACTCTTTTGTCAAATAAGCTTTCCTCTCCCGTTCTGCATTTCTGGGCATTTAAGTTAAGTGCCAACCGCACATGCATTTCAACATCACGTCTCCTGAAGTCCGCTAATATTTCCTAATTAATGTCATCAACGCATCCATGATTCATGGAAATGTTGCCTAAAACACAACAAACCACAAAGAATGGTGCGATTTGAGTAGTGTACCTGTTCTATCCAAACGCCTGACGCGCATTTTCAGTGTGCCAAATGTTCGTTCAATTAGGCTTCACTGCGTGTTTGTGTGTGTTTTTGATGAAACAGCATTTTACGCACTTGCTGGCATCATAAATTGTGTCAGCATTAACCATGTGTTTAACAGATAGTCGTTGTCCCCTTCACAACCACCCATCCAAGGGGGGATTCCTCATGGCAAAGTTGCCTAAATGAGTCGTGATTTGAGCCTGAGTAATTCTGAGTAAAGACATAGGTGACTTTACTTTTTGCATCGCAAATTACGTGTGTATACTTGTTGATTCCCTTGAGGTTGATGTGTATCAGTGCAAATAATTCATTCTGAATAATTTGAGTAAATGTGTACACTAGATGTATACCTATTTTTTCACATTTTCGAACACCGCAATGACTTCCCTCGTGTGGTAATATTTTTCCTTCTAATTATTATTGCAATAATAAAAAACTGCTGCATTTGTGAGGATTAGAGGAGCAAAGTGTACACGGATTGTAAACACGCTACATTATTGTTAAGCATGCGCCCTTAAAATAGCATATGAATAACACGCCACTGACTTTTAACCAGGTTTTTCCTGGTCAGTGGCGGAATTGTTTTTGGGAACTGCAAGATAGCACCAGGGAACGCTGGCGCTGGAACACGCCTCTTCTTTTCGCTGAACCGCCCAAAAAACGCAAGTTCATTCCCTGATTTACCGACGCGCATCTGTGGAGGGAAAAGTCCCATGCGTCGGGTGCAAGATAGGAATGATACATGCTTTTGAGTAAAAAGTAAATTGCGCTGGGTGTAAGATAGGGCCCAAAGTCTGTTACAGGGGTTCCCGTCTTCGAAACCTGATCCATGTCGCCACGGTAAGAATGTCTTTGTTGGTTATTTTACAAAGAAATTAACAAAAATATGTTTTCAAATTACATTTCTGTTCTGCGAGAATATATAAATGAACTGTTTTCTTAAGCTAACTATAGATCTGCTTCATAACACACGTTTAGATGGCTATTTTCTGTCACAAATGTAAGGTTTTAGCGCAGCAAGATTTATATGGGAAGTTTAAAGTTAGGTTTTAGCTCCATAAGAGAAAAGCTGTTATGTTGCCTAATAGATCATTTACACTATAGCGTTTGAAATGGATTGGCTTAAGGCAAAGTTATCTTAGCAAAATGTGTGTTTTGATAAACAATCTAATTCAAAACAAATATAAGAGCACGATAGATAGTTTCAAAGCGAACTTATTTCAACTAATTGGGTTTGTATTCTAGACCTAAGATGTTTTAGACAGCCAAGTACCAGTTCACACAGAGTGTTAACTAAATTTGTTTGATACTTACTTGTAGATTTGAAACATTTTTCCACTGAAAACAAAAACAAAGAGTTTCTATGTTTAGTTAGGTATAATATAAAGGTTAGGTTATATCACATTACAATAGTTCACTATGTTTTTATAAAAGGCTTTAGAAATTATGTTTTACTTACATTGAACGATTAATATGACATAACATATATACTGAAATACTTTGTAAAAGATTTGTGTCTTTTTCAAGGGTCTAGAAGACCATAGTGTATAGGTTTCCAACAATAGATTGTGACAGCAATGGATAAACTAAAGCAATGTTGCAGGGTTCTTGACAAAATAAAACACCTGGTAACTTTGTCCCTGTTTAGGGTGTAGTGTGACAAATCTTACTCCTTCATATTGTGAATCAGGGTTGAATAATGAGTTACAGAATCCGAACTTACAGTTAAAAAGAGAATTTGATTCTTTTAAATTATGTGAAGTCTTAAATAAGGTTTAAAACTTAGACACATAGGTCTGTTTTTGATATAGTGTTGATGGAAGTTCTAATCCTAAACAATTTAAGAGTTCCTAAACATGTTCTTTTCTAAAATCTTCAAGTTTGTACCTCGTAAAACAAAAATGGGTCTATTTAAACTTTAGGACTTTCAGCCCAAGACAAATTATATCAATTTCAGGTTGAAACAATCTATGTTCAAAAGATCAAGTGATTAACCAAAGTGAAGCCCCTGAACTAGATCCTATAGGATTGGTTGTAAATTAAAACAGGGCGGGCCGATGAGGGGGTAGACATTTTGTGTTTACCATATGTTTTTTTAAACAAGCGTTCTTTGAAAGCCCTTCAAGTCTTGGGTTCGATTTGTTTAAGCAGTGATAATGGATATAAAGAGTAAAAAGGTATGGAGTGAAATTCCTGGTTTCATGTCTTAGGATGTGACATTTATAATAATTAGAGCACCAGGATGTTTCAAAAACAGTATCAAAATAGGAGAAAATACTTTGTCATACAACTTCAACCTGCTGAGCTCAACCGTAGAAATCTTCACAGATGAGCAAAGAACGGCTGAAGAGGCTCGACATAAAAGAATGGTTGTGTATTTGCAGAGCTCTATTCGAAGTAAAAGCAAATATTGTGAAAGGAAGACCTGGTTTTCCTATGGAGAAACAGATTGATGGAGAAATTCTGAAAGCCATACGTGTTGAAGCCGACGAGTTTAACAGGGATTCATGTTACACTATTTTTGGTTGCGTTAAATTCAATCCTGAAAATGCTACAAAGACTCTAAATACAATTAGGCATACTGACGCGGATAAGAAAGTCAATTATTTCATAGTAATATTTTCCTTTCCAGTGTTTGAATGGTTTAATGTAGTTTGTTTTATATTTGAAATCCACAATCTATTCAAACATCATAAGCAGCTACACAGATGGTATCTGTTAACTAAGAGACTCTTGGATGTTTGTCCAAAAAATAACTAGACTTTTCAATTTGAAAGGTCGTCTTAAAGTTATTAACTACAACCAAGAGAGCACTGTCTATGTTCATGAAATTGTTTAACATTTGTGCAACTGTTAATTGTCAACTTTAGTTGTATTGATACAATGTTTTTGTATTCATTGTTGTAAAACTTTTACAACTTCTAATCCTAACGCTATTATGCCTCAGATGTGTTACCATAAAAAAACTTGGTTGAATTATACTTTGAGTTCTACTAATGTCTTTTGTTCAACTTGTGTGATTAAAAAGATTCCACAAATCATTAATAGTTTGACTTTTTTAACGTTTTCACATAGAAGTGTATACATTTACAAATATTGCTCTCAGTCTGCACAAGGTAGATGAAGTTTGCATCATGTGAAGGGGGACCTGTTCTCTAGTCCCATTGACCAGGCCTTGGCCCACTGTATCAGTGAGGATTGCCACATGGGGGCTAGAATTGTAGTTGTTGCTTGGATCAGTCAGTTGAATGCTAAACATCCGCAGTCACATTCTAACGCATTATCATCCCGTAATAGGTCATACCTAACCAATTCATAGCGTTTCATGCCTTTCATCACTTCGAACATTGCATCTATTCTGCTTGCTATGGTTGGTTCTGAACCAAAACAATGTGCCTTATGACAAATATTCCACTTCTTAGCTGTAAACTCCACATTTTCTTTTTCACCTTGTACAAAAGATTCACCTGCTTTCAATGTATAAAATAGTACAGATGATTTTAAAGGGTTAAAAATGTATCCATGTGTACATCCATCGTCCAGCTTCCATTCGGTCCAGCTTCCATTCGTGTGTCAACATGTCATCGTGTAGTTGATGATTCCGTGTTAAGCTCTGCATTGATTTCTTCGGAGATGACACAACTGTCACGTCGTCTGAAAGACGTTTCCAACCAATTCGTTGTCCAACCCACAAACGCCCATTTTTACAATTAAAAATACAACTAAAGACAATATTCACCATAAACAATCCACTGCATGAAGGTAAAGAGATGTTTACCGGGCCGGAGTAGGGTCGAGACTATTGAATAGAATGGGATAACTAAAGGCTAAATAAGAGAAGGTTTATAGTATAGTAGAAACGGTTTGTAGGTTCAAAGCAGACAGTAGTAATAATTGAGAAGAGAGCAAGAGTTGTTATTTTGTATGTCGTGAGGACAAGATTGAACGTCACCAGGTCAGAGTTTGAACAGATAAGAGATAGGGCAGTTAGACAGGGCAGTTGGATATCAATCTACTGCAGAGATTGAAGATTCAACTGGAGATTAATGGAAAAGAGATTGTTTTGAGGAATTGGAGAAAGTATATTCCAAAATGTAAATGAGTGTCTTACCCCACGTTGCTTTTAGATGAGTGGGAGGTTGAAAACATTAGATAATTCCCATTTTAGACGATTAAATCCCCATTGGTTAAATTGCATATTGGTTAAATTCCATTTGAGACTAGACTGAGGTAAAATAAGGTTTCTTTGTGAAGCGAGAGACAGAAGACAGACAGAAGGTATTAGACAGTTATCTAGGTTCTGGAATTGCAAGGCCATACACACACAGCTGGTAGAGGCTGGGGTTTTTGGTGACAGAAGTTAGGCATAATTCCTGTACAAATTAGAACATAATAGGTTGACAGAACACACATTGATTAATGTACTAAAATTAGACAAATAAAATAGATTGAGCGTGCAAATTGTATGAGTAATGACTGGCACTATTTTAGTTTTGGGGAAAATACTAGTATTAACTATTTTTTTTTCCATCATCGTCGATTTCTTATTAACCATGGAGCTCGAATGATTGATTAGTGGATCAGTTTACGAATGAAGAATTAGGTTGGGGATTTGTTAATGACTCATAAAGATACCATCATTTGATTACTTATTAGTTCTTAGAGTTGGGTAATACCCTTATTTTGGAGCTGCTAACGTTTAAAAATATCATATGGTTGTACATTTTTGACAACAAATAGTGTTTTGACAAATACATACAGACTAAATGTTAAAGTATTTTATATATATTTGAGGCCATTTTGAACAACAGAAATGGAAATATGATGCTATATTTTCATCAAATTTGATACAAATTATAAGACCTATACTATTCCTGAGAGAAGGAGGCTGGTTAAAGCAGGAGGTCACCGACCAGACATGAAGGCCTCCCCCCTGAGGGGGGGTACGAGAGAAGAGTATGAGGGAGTTATACACTAATGGATACTTGAGGGTGTTTTAATAAGAGCTAAGAGTTCTTTCTTCACCATTTAAATGGAAGGATATGTATTATAATATTTGATATACAATTTGAAGCCCAATGCAATATTATAATTTGAGTGAATCATTCCCCATTTTGGAATAGGAGTCTTAAATTTGAATATTCCCGATTTTTTGGATTATTTTCTTTAGCCAGGACCTGGTACCCAAAAGAGATTTAGCTAATTTTTCTAGGAGGATGGGCTTTTGTGGATTTTGAGGACTGGGAATCCTTAGAAATCGCATTAGCTGTCTGACCTGGTCAAACAAATTTATTCAGACACAAATTAACATCAAGACATTATTTAGAACCGTTTCATTGTTTTACATCTTATTGTCAATGTAAAAACAGGAGAGAAACCATAGTAAATACAGGAGAGTAATTGTTATTAATTAAAATAACAACAGAAAGTTAAGATATATGATTAATTGAAATATAACTGACATTGGCATTAAGACAGCTCACTTATAAATATGAATATTAGAAGGAATAGAACTGTGTGTTATTACGAGATACAAACACACACGCATACACACACACCCACGTTATCTGTGTTTAACATTCTTTCAGAGAACGAAAAGATCAACAAGTATGGAGAGAAGGCACATGAAAATGTTTCATTACCTCTCCAAACTAAATTCATCATGCAAGGATGACAAAAGGTTATTCTTAAAGCATGAGGTCACAAGGTGACATTTGAAAATGAGACTACCTGGTCTAAAGAAGATTATTACAAATGAATGACCAGGGTATATGAGTTACGATGAATACATTACAATTGAAGTCTGAGCAATGCTCAGATACACACAAGCTTAGATATGAGAACAATTGCAATATAACCGTTGATAGTTTCTGAGAGGGGGATGGGTTGCGAGCCTACCCTTATTAAAGAAAATACAGCAAACAGACTGTGGCCTAACTGAAGCCACCTACTGATGGAAAAGAGAATTGCACACATGTGAATAGTGAGATATGAACAGGCTGAGACTAAGGCCATCCACTTTCAATGTGATTGATGACATTTCTGTTCTGAAACAAGAACAATACATAACAGCTTAAAAGTTTAATTTGATTTGAGATCCTACTGATGTGATATTAAACAATACTAAGCAATGACAAACTTTACAGATTTGAGGTTCATTGACCCTGATGTTAAATGATCAATACTTATTAGTTTGACTAATTCTATGTTGACTGATTCCTAGCACAGGTACCAGACTGTGTGCTGACTGAATTCTTATGTGGACGTGGAATTCTTCATTGATGGGCTCATCATGAAGGACAACCAATTGCATTAATTAAATGTAGGGACTGATGGTTGATTTCTCAACCCAGAAGAAACTTGTTGCATTTAATAAACTTGTATATCTGCATCTCACTGAAGAGGAGCATTTACAGAGATTCTTGTTATACCACACAGGATATAGCTACTGATTTTGGCATCCTATGGATGTATAGGGGATAGGGACCTATACTGTCTCAAGTACTGACAATCCCTGCAGGATGATGTCATGTACCACTTGCTGAGCTCGACAACAAGGTGGGAGATAGAGACGGGGATCCATGGGTTTAGCTATGGCTGACAGGACAGCGAAGAATATTACTGACATGCCGCTTCTTGCCATAGATATTACTGGCCACTAGAGGTTTGGGATGTGGGGCATCCTTAGCTATATACTTGACTAGGTTACAAGACTGAATGCTAACATTGACAATGCTGATTTACTGTGGAAATCCATGGGTAGGCTCTAGTGACACCCTGCTGGAGAACCACTGCATTGCATAGTTTGACCAAGTGTGGCTCAGACATTTACCACCCGGGTCAAAGAGTAGGGAGATGATTAGATGATAGGATTATTATACCGTAACAATTTGAGTAAAGATTTTTTTTTCAAATTAGGATTATTGAATCAAGATTTTCCATTTGAGATTTTTAATTGAGATACTTTCACTAACTTCAGATATTATATATCTTTAATTAAGAGAGACTTTTTAGATATGTTTTTAGATATGATTACTTTAGATTTTCATCTTTAGTTTTCCATCCTAACCTTTGGCTAATAAGGTTTTTTGAAATATCTTTAGATTATTCTAACCTTACAGTATAGGGGTTTTACAGATTAGGATCTATTACTTAGATTTTAATTGATTTAGCTAATTTTAGCTTTTATATTTTTTACTTAATTATAATTAAGATCTTGTGATTCAGGTTTTATATATAGTTATTTTGAAACTAAGATTTTTATGCCTTAAATCATGATATTGATTTAAAGATATAATACATTTCATTTTATGATCAGTTCTTGCAAACATCTAAACAACAAGAGATGTTTTAACCATTCTGTGCAAGATTTGTATTTCCAATGAGTAGGAGTCCGACTCCTGCCACAAGTCCTCATCAGAGAGAAGGTGTATCTCATGCCTGGGCCAATGGAGAGTCATCCCAAAGCCAAGCCAGTCTAGATCTACAAGTAGACTGTTTGGGCTCACAGACTAACTGGAGGAAATGCTGAGCAGGTTCCAGCGGAGAACACAGATCATACTGTGTGTAGATGAAAGGGCATCAAAGATTGACCTGATGCTAGTCCCCAGTAGAATGAGATGAACATTGATATGACTTTTTGGCCACACTGAGATACTTTGAAAGGACAGGGTACACATTTGATGTGCCACACCCAAAATTGACTGAAAGACATAGACAGTTCTAGTAAGGCTTGAACGACTGTACTATAGAGGGACGAGGACTGTACAGCAGAGACAGAGAGAAAGAGAGAGAGAGTTTCAATGGACTGACAGCAGATGTTGGGAGTGATTCCATCTGACATTAAGCATCATAAAGGGGAGATGACAACCGTCAACAGACGACAGACAACAGTCAATGGACAACGGACAACAGATGATAGACGGACTCCGGACCATGAGAAACATCACGCAGAAATACCAGAGGGGAGTTGCGTATAATACCTGTAATGTTGAAACTTTGTTGTCAATTATTCTGACAAATTTAAGAAGAATAAGTCTATTAAGAATAGAGAGATTTAGGTTAGGGAAAGATTTAGAAAAAATGAAGACATTTGTTTGTTAACTTGATGTCTATTTTTCCGATGCTGAAGAGGGTTTGACAGTTAACAAAAGAATGCTAGTTGAGGGAAAGTTAAGATGAGAATTGAGATTAGCTTAATTTAGGACTATAATTAGAATGACCTTAGAGAGGAAAGGATTACAATGAAGTATCATAACATATTATTTCATAATGATTTGATTGTGAGCTTAAGCATTGCTTTCTCTTTTTGTTTCAGAAACATCTCACATGGGACATCTTTTCTCAAATGCATGGAACTTATTGGACCTGAGAGTTGAAGCAACCCATGATCTGATCTTCCCTAGTAGCACTGTATTTCCTGACTGGAATACTTACATGGTTGATGAAGTCCATCACAATACACACTGACAGTTTGAAATTAATAAAGAATATGAGTTTTAGGAAGAAGAAACCAGTTCCAAGAGAAGAAACCGTTTTAAGAAGAAAATTATGATATTTTAATTGTCCCAAAGAGAGACAATGTTAATAAGAAGATTGAGTAAAGAAGGTAATGACTTTGAGATGGAAAGTCAATGATTGAAGCTTTGGACCGGCGAGTCTGAAGACATGAACTAACAGTGAATAATGAGGATGGACAATGTTAAGCCAGGTGCTAGGAGAAGTTTCTAGGGGTTAGCTTACACAAAAATTTAGAATATAGTATGCATTTGTGATTAGATGTTTTATGTGACATGTTAAAATTAGATGTTTTATGTGACATGTTAAAATTAGATGATTCATGTGAAATATAGATTAAAAAAGGATGACATCCTGGCGTATGTTTCAACAAACCCTACTTTTTTAAATTAAAGTCTGGTGTTAATGTAAAACCGAAAAGTGACAGCTATTGTGGTTATTAACCATACACCTCGGAACAACGTGAAGCAAATTGTCTGTTTTTGCGACCTTTAGCAAAAACAATCCACTCAGAAGAAACATCAGTCTCTAAACAATATTGTTCAGCCAAATCGTTTGTCTACAATCTATTAGTGTAGTTTTGAACTCAAAAAGTGATCAGAGCCTATGTTGCTCAAACTGATTGTAAATTCCATAGACTTTTCGTATTACAGAAAATCTGCGTTTGTGTATAATTCACATATCGCTTTTAGGCAATAGACCATTTTCAAATTGTACCACCGCTGTGACGCGGTCCATGAAGCTATGCCATACACCACACGGTTCTATGTAGGCTACATGTTTTGCTAATAATGCATTTTAAAAGTCTGTTGTTAATGTGAAACCAAATTATTTTTCTATTACATCCATAATCGGATGTAAACAGACTATCTATCGTGCTCTTATATTTGTTTCGAATTAGATTGTTTATCAAAACACACATTTTGCTAAGATAACTTTGCCTTAAGCCAATCCATTTCAAACGCTATAGTGTAAAGGATCTATTAGACAACATAACAGCTTTTCTCTTATGGAGCTAAAATCTAACTTTAAACTTCCCATATAAATCTTGCTGCGCTAAAACCTTACATTTGCGACAGAAAATAGCCATCTAAACGTGTGTTATGAAGCAGATCTATAGTTAGCTTAAGAAAACAGTTCATTTAAATATTCTCGCAGAACAGAAATGTAATTTGAAAACATACTTTTGTTAATTTCTTTGTAAAATAACCAACAAAGACATTCTTACCGTGGGGACATGAATCAGGTTTCGAAGACGGGAACAGCTGTAACAGACTTTGGGCCCTATCTTACACCCAGCGCAATTTACTTTTTACTCAAAAGCATGTATCATTCCTATCTTGCACCCGACGCATGGGACTTTTCCCTCCACAGACGCGCGTCGGTAAATTAGGGAATGAACTTGCGTTTTTTGGGCGGTTCAGCGAAAAGAAGAGGCGTGTTCCAGCGCCAGCGTTCCCTGGTGCTATCTCGCAGTTCTCGAAAACAATGCCGCCACTGACCAGGAAAAACCTGGTTAAAAGTCAGTGGCGTGTTATTCATATGCTATTTTAAGGGCGCATGCTTAACAATAATGTAGCGTGTGCACAATCCGCGTACACTTTGCTCCTCTCATCCTCACAAATGCAGCAGTTTTTTATTATTGCAATAATAATTAGAAGGAAAAATATTACCACACGAGGGAAGTCATTGCGGTGTTCGAAAATGTGAAAAAATAGGTATACATCTAGTCTACACATTTACTCAAATTATTCAGAATGAATTATTTGCACTGATATACATCAACCTCAAGGGAATCAACAAGTATACACACGTAATTTGCGATGCAAATAGTAAAGTCACCCATGTCTTTACTCAGAATTACTCAGGCTCAAGCCACGACTCATTTAGGCAACTTTGCCATGAGGAATCCTCCCTTGGATGGGTGGTTGTGAAGGGGACAACGACTATCCGTTAAACACATGGTTAATGCTGACACAATTTATGATGCCAGCAAGTGCGTAAAATGCTGTTTCATCAAAAACACACACAAACACGCAGTGAAGCCTAATTGAACGAACATTTGGCACACTGAAAATGCGCGTCAGGTGTTTGGATAGAACAGGTACACTACTCAAATCGCACCATTCTTTGTGGTTTGTTTTGTTTTAGGCAACATTTCCATGAATCATGGATGCGTTGATGACATTAATTAGGAAATATTAGCGGACTTCAGGAGACGTGATTTTGAAATGCATGTGCGGTTGGCACTTAACTTAAATGCCCAGAAATGCAGAACGGGAGAGGAAAGCTTATTTGACAAAAGAGTAATCTTGGTCTAATGTTAGACTACATTGCAAAAATATTACCATGCATTCATAACCTTGTGATTCAGTGAGAATGAGTCCAAAACATCGGAAAGTAGGCTATGTCTTGTGACATTTCTTTATTTACATTTTGTAAAAAGAAAAATCAATAGCAAATTGCCGTTATAATAACAATCCGCCATGGAACAAGCGCGCCTGCTCTTAAAGGGAATGTGAGATGACGCTCTGATTGGTTTATTGCACGTTACGCCCAAACCACACCTATGACTAATGAAGCTACTTTAGACCTACCCATTTTAGATTTGCGTCGGGCGCAAGAAAAATTTATCCAGCCGGTAAAATAGCAACAGCGCCCGGGACCCTCCCACAATTTAACTTGCGTTTCGCGTTTGATACTTGCGTTTCAGATCGTTAAAATAGGGCCCTTTGAGTTTTAGGGGTCGGAATCCCATAAATGTATACAAACAGGTTTAAAGCCTATGAAAACAGTGCATACTTAAATTCTTACCTGTTTGAACTGAAAACAATATTTTCCATTCTGAACATTTGAGAAACCAATGCCTTGATGTTTCATAGGATTCGTGATGCTGTGTGGTCACACCCTGCAAACTTGATGTTTTGAAATACCATCGAAAAGGGTAAGAACATATTTTATTTCAATATTCATAGAAGTTTGAATGTGTTACGCTGTAAATATGATGTATCACCATACTTTGTGATCCAAACTGACCCTTCTGTAAATCACCTCTGTTTGTGTCTAACAGACACAGAGTGACACCCATTCAGATCTTGTGTGAAGCGAAACTGTTTTATGAACATCCGAAAATATCTGAATTTTGTTTTAAGCTTGGACTATGACAGAAACACATGTTGTTCAGATTTTAATGCTATACCTTAACATATCTGTGTCGTAAATGCTTTTTTAGAGTTTTTGACAATGCATACAATCAGCTAGATGAAAATCAGCACTCAGATGTAAACAAGAAACCCCCTGTTACACTGAAACACATCTAAATTTGCTTTTGCAAACTGAGAGATTTTTGACACCCAGACTCTCTCACACACACAAAGATTCTCACACATACACACACACAGACAAACACAATTATACAAAAAACATTGCTTTCCCTAGATTAATGGTTGTCTTATAAAAGTATTTAGACCCTGTCAGATTTTGATTTTCAAAAAGTTGAAATAAAATCAAGAACAGAGGGTATAAGCTGGAAATGTATTTAAATAAATCTTGCACTTGTCATAAGTAAGCTGTTGCTTGGCTATTTTTCAAAATGTGTTTTGTAAAAGGACTTTACTACAATTTCTAGATCCTATGTGTCCACAAATTAAACTACCCAAACTGATCATTGCAATAAATAATTTGTATTGCTAAAACAGAAAAACATGAAAAACAGTATATTAATGATATGAAACTTAAAAAATGTAAAGCTCACCTCGGCATTTGAAATATAAAGAAGAATTAAACCCAGACACACTGTAACAGGCTATTTGTATTTTAAGTAATGATTCATTTGAATGCCCTGCCAACTCTCACACAAAACTGTGCTGTGGTTTGTGCTGACACAAACTTATTCAGGTTGAACCTATGTTATTTGGCTATTGTTTTATGAACATCATGCTCTACCTAAATCTGAAAAACCTCTATAAACATCCTGGAATTCTCCACCTATTCTCCCTGAATGAGGTATGTTGAAAAGTTTACTTGGAGTAAGTTGATAATATGTCTTGACTTGGAACAAAACTGATAGCAAGCAAATATTTCTGACACACATGCACAAACAAAGCCACACCCAGATTTTCACACACACACGCACATAGACACACCCAGATTTTCACACACATACATACAATTGCTTTTGCAAACATATAGCCACAGATTTTTTGGGGACTTAGAGACATGAGGAAAATGGCTGAGCCATTTGACTGCGTTTAGAAGTGTTTTACAGAGATACATAGTTTGGGGCCTGAGAAACTGGAACATCCAACTTAGCTTTGTAAACAATTGACGGCTTTTAACATTTTTGAAATGTATTACATACATTTTGGGTTCTTAGAGAGATCAGGAAAATGGCTGACACATAGGGAACTCATTTTATTAGGGGGTATAAAATGGAATACCTTGAAACACTGTTTGAGAGGGGGTCGGCGCTCACTCTATCAGAAGTGGAGACTCATGTCTCCCAATCACACACACAGAGACACACGAACACACACAAGGAGGGTTGGCCTTACAGTATTTTTTTTAGAGGATGTGGGGGCTAGGAAGGGGGCGGGGTTTATGAGGGGGGGCAATAAATCATTCATTTATTTATAATGTTTTGGCTGTCTGACCGGTGGGTGATTCCTTTACCTCCTTCTAGATAAGCGATGTCAAGACGGCGGTTATCAATTCGTTAAATCAACCCAGGATTTCCCAATCAAGTGACAATTGTGTTCACATAAAAGGGGCGGTGTCTGCACCATTGGACCAATCGCAGACACAGACAAGTCTATGAGAGCCACATATTTCGCTAACCTGTAGTAAATGATAATTTTTAAGAAATTTGAAGAGCATAAAAAATATCATCCAGACATAAAGCAGGAAGGAAAGCTGGGAAAAAATTGCCACCCTTGTATTTAGAAATGCCTCAGTCCAGGCCTGGGGTGGGTAATCGGGAGAGCCGGGAGAATTCCCGGTGGGCCGCTAGTTGTTGGGCCGGTAAGGTGGTTTGTGAAAAACTATTTTATAATGCTATACTTGTTGCAATTCGGACTGGGCCACCTCCCTGCAGATGTGAGGTAGTGCGGCCCACTCTTCAAGCGCACCTCTCATTCTCACGTCACACACAAACACAAGAGCTGCTACGCTGCTACGCTCCCACCGTCTACATCAAACGAGCCTTTAGAATAGAATTGGTCACCAGACCAGAAATGTAATTTAGTTTATTAAATATTAAGTGGGTAAACGATAATTATGTTATTAATGTTTATCTAAATTATAATCGCACCAACCTCTTTGCCAAAGAGTGGAATCACGAATGTTTACTCCCTGCGCGTGATTAATTTACCGGTAGTCTGTTCTCCTGAGTGCGCGTGAGGGCAGAGAGTCGCAGCAGACGCGTTGCCAGACAAAATAACTTAATAATGTCTATTAGCTACTACAGTATATTAGCTAACTCCTGCGCCTGTTTTAGAAATAGAAAGACTCTTACAAAACAAAGCAGACTGTTGGAAAATGAGTTTTAAAAATGGTAAAGTAAATAGTTGCTGATATTTCAGTCAGGTGTCTATCTATCTAGCTCTACAGTCAGTCAGTAGTTAGCCAGCATGCAAGAGCTCTGGTTATGTACTGTAGGCTACTGCAAAGTTACTGTATTACATGTAACTAGCTAACTGCGTAGCTCAAATGTATAGCCTAACTGTCAAAGTAGCTCATTTAACTTATTTAATAAGAGAATGAACGATGTGCAGTGAAAGACAACACATGGTGAGTCATCATTCATAACCATATAATTATCATTGTAAACTTTGCTTTAGCGAATAATGAGACAAACAGGGATACAAAACAGTTATGATGAGGCAGGCTGCAATACTGGAACACCAAGATAGAAGTTAGTGCATAATATTATATTAAAAAACCTGTTTTTCATTCATGCATATTTGATATGTCTGACAGGGCTGAGCCAGGCAGAAGCTATTGATTATTGGATAAAGTAGGCCTAGGCTATGACATATAGCCTACTGGAATAAAAGTAAAATCTCCTCAGAAATCTGTACTTTGGTATAAGTCCTCTATTAACATTTCAGGTGTTAGTTTTTCAATTTCATTACCATGTATACAAAAAGAGACATCTTACTTTAGTAATAATTTTGTAATGTAATGTCAACCTGGACCCAATCAGAGATAGAGAAATGTCTGACAGAGGAAGAAGAGTGGTTGATGGAGGAAGAGGAGTGTGTATGTGTGGTCGAAGTAGAGAGCTGTAGTCTCAGATGAGATTAGGGCTACTATTCTTCATCAGAATATAAGTGAGGTGTATTGCCCTCATAAGTGAGGTGTATTGCCCAAGATAACATAAGATGTAATGTGAATGGTAACCCTTTCTTCTGCATTTTAATTCTAAACAGTGGACAGGGGTCATTCTTGTTTGTGAAGAAATAATCTGTTCTTAGTTTTGCTTAGGTTATTGTTTTATGATTGACAGTGTGCTAGTTGGAATGGCCAAGTCAATGTCCAGATCTGAATCCAATCGAGAATCTGTGGAAAGAACTGGAAACTGCTGTTTACAAACGCTATCAATCCAACCTCACTGAGCTCCAAGGAGGAATGGGCAAAAATTTCAGTCTCTCAATGTGCAAAACTGACAGAGACATACCCCAAGCGATTTACAGCTGTAATCGCAGCAAAAGGTGGCGCTACACAGTATTAACTTAAGGGGGCTGAATAATTTTACTCGCCCAATTTCGTCCGTTTTTTATTTGTTAAAAAAGTTTGAAATATCCAATAAATTTCGTTTCACTTCATGATTGTGTCCCACTTGTTGTTGATTCTTCACAAAAAAATACAGTTTCATATCTTTATGTTTGAAGCCTGAAATGTGGCTTGAAAGGTCGAAAAGTTCAAGGGGGCTGAATACTTTCGCAAGGCACCTCCAAAAGAGCTTCGACTCCATTCAACATGCCTTCTATAACCTTCAACTGCCCTTAAATCCCACCAAAACTAAATGAATGCTTTTCAACCGCACACTTCCCATACCTGACTAGCATCTCCACTCTGGATGGGTCCAAACTGGAATATGTGGACACCTACGAATACCTAGGTGTCTGGTTAGATTGTTCACTCTCATTCCAGCGTCACATTAACACTCTCCAATCTAAAATAAAATCTAGGATTGGCTTCCTATTCAGAAACAAGGCCTCCTTCACCTATGCTGCCAAAAAGACCCTGGTAAAAATGTCCTTCCTTCCAATCCTTGATTTCTGGGATGTCATTTACAGAACTGCCTCCACCTCCCTACTTAAAAAGCTAGACGTAGTCTATAATAATGCTATTCGATTTGTCACCAATGCCCCATTTAACACCCACCACTGTGACCTATATGCATTAGTGGGCTGGCCCTCATTACACACTCGGCGACTGACCCACTAGTATTACCTAATTTACCAATCAATCCTAAGAAAACCCCCCCCTTACCTGAACTCACCCCTCACCATTGCCTTACCCTCCCGTAATCTGCGCTCATCCAGGTACATCTCCCTGATAACTCCTAAAGCCCACACCTCTCTTGGTCGAAATTCATTCCAGTTCGCCGCAGCTAATGACTGGAACGAGCTACAGAAACTTGTGACCACTGTCCCCCTCACTTCCTTTAAATCACGATTATCAGAGCTTCTGCCTAATCACTGCACCTGCTGACCCCCCCCCCCCCATTCACATGTGCACTACCTTTTCCTATCTGACCCATTACCATAGCATTTTGCCAAATAAGCACCTCTGTATAGACTGACTTGAACAGTATTATATTTTTTCACCAACTGTTATTTGCACTGTTACCATTTGCACAGTCATACTAGTGTTAACTTATTCATTGTATTTGCCTGCCACACTGTATAATAATTCAATCTACCTCTGAATCTCTGATTTCTTTGCACTAATTGTACATGTACTTACATCTACCTCATTCAATTTTGACTGTATTTTTTTATCTTTATTCCTTACTCTACCCTTTGTGTAATTCTTGTGTATTTGTATTTGTGTGTAACACTGTCTGTACTTGCACCTTTTTGCTTTATCTTGGCCAGGTTGCCGTTTTAAATGAGAAATTGTTCTCAACATGCCCACCTGGTTAAATAAAGGTTAAATAAAAAAAATAAAAGTATATAATCCCTCTTCTACCCTTATTATTGTCCATGACTGTGTGTTACTTACCTGTTCTGTGGTACGACCGTTTACGCTCTGTCTTGATTTCATTACTAATAAATTTACCAGGTGTGCTTGAGCTAGAAATTAAATACCTGAAATGGCTAGGAGATTGTTGAGTGTCAGGTATGCCTGCATGTCAAACAAATGGCTAAGTCAATAGATTGATCTTTGTCCTTGTCACACCCAGCTTTGGTTGGGCTGGGTTTAGTACACTTTTTTATGATTTCTCTATGTATAGGTTGCCTTTGTTGTTATTCAGTATAAACGGTGGTTTAGTTTTGTAGTTATTACCTCATGTGTTCCTCTGTGTATTGCCCTGTATGTGTATCAAGATTATGGTTTCCCCCTATGTATGGTTGTGTTTCATGTTTAG
>JACXGM010013122.1:0-23340 GCA_016801145.1 Umbra pygmaea | reverse complement strand
ACTTATTTTCACATAATCCACGAGATCAATTGAGCTTCACACGTGAGTGATTTTGCCCACTTGTTACTGCGTTTCATCCTTGGGAGGTGGATCGGTGCGTCATGCCTCCTGTGCGTTATGGATGAGCCAGAGTCAGGCTCACAGAGACAATTGCATTTTCCGATGCCAATCTTGTAGTTGCACAGCACAGCGAGTATATTTCATCTGTGGTAAGTAATCCGTGCTGCGTGCAATATTAACCATATACAGAGGATTGACATGCATTTTCTGAATGATTTTGTTGTTCGTTTGACAACCTCAACTAGGCTTTAACAGAAGTGGTGGCAAATTAAGGTAGGCCCTAATAGCTTTTCCCGTTTCGTTTTTGGCATTTAGAAGTGATTCATCCACATCAATGATCAAACATTTATTAGCGGATGTAATTATGTTTTTAGAATAGTCAACGTTATAGACGTATGACCGTAACTGTAGTGGAAACTTTATTTATGTTTGGTGATTTATGTCACTTTTCAGTTAGAATTTGTCACGTTACAGAGCAAGACAAGACTTTGCGTACGGCCCGCACATTCTCACGCCTGCTCAAAAGTTTCCGTGACGGCCCGCATATTCTCACGTCAAGTAAAATTTTATACATCACACCGTGTACGTGGAAACCAGCGTACGCAAGCTTTTCGTGAGTACGCAACGTTTATACATGAGGCCCCTGAAGCGCATTTTCAGTATGCCGAATGTTTGTTCATTTACACTGCATGTTTGTGTGTGTTTTCGATTAAACAGCAGTTCACGCACTGTTGCTGACATCATAAATGGGGTCATCAGCCATGTCTTTCACAGATAGCCGTTGTCCCCCTTCACAGCAACCCATCCAAGGAGGATTCCCCTTAAAAATGGCACAAATGGCAGAGTTTTGTAGCATAAATGAGTTGTGGCTTGAGCCAAGGTAATTCGCAAAGCATTGGGTGATTTTACTATCAGTATCGCAAATTACGTTTATTTTGATTTAATTATGGATTAATAATTTGGGCAAAATGTGTACACTAGTATGTATTCCTATGTTTTTTCATCTTAATGGGCACCAAAATGTTTTCCTTTGTGTGGAAATATTTTTCCTTGTAATTATGTATGGTTTACAAAAATGGGAACTGCTCTGTCTGTGTAGATGAAAGAAGCAGAGTGTATGTGCATTGTGCACATGCTACATTCTGGCCAATCATGCGCCCTTAAAATAGCATCTGAATAACACGCCACTGACCTTATACTAGGCTTTTCCTGGTCTGTGGTGGAATTGTTTTCTGAAACTGCAAAAAAGCACCAGGGAACGTTTGACGTCATCCAAGTACATCTTTTGTTAATGTTTTGATTGAGAGACCCCTAGCAGGCAAAAACTACATATTGTACGTTTAACTGCTTAACATTACCTAAATATTTTACATTTAACATAAACAATTTTTTTAACCTGGGTTATAAACACAAAATATGAAGACATTTTATTGTTCAACAAAAGGTGCACTCTCCGTTCTCCATTGGCATTTCTTAGAGACATGACCATCTCTGCCTTTTTTATGTGTACTTCCACTACTCCTCACATCTAACTAGTCATTTTGGCAGTTGATTTTGACGTTTGCTATTGTTGTTGAACAACCCTCCTTTTGCTAAAGCACAAAGATTACATGAACCTTTTGTGTCAGAGGTAGACTTAGCTACCTGGTGCACCTTATCCACATAGCTAACTAAGTTGGTGAGTGGTTTTGTTGACACTAACCTCAGAAGGTGATGGTCGACATGTACAATTGTCAACTGTTTACATTATATAAATCTGCCAAAAAGTATTGTGAATTTCAATAAAATTATTTCATGTACCAATGTAAATCTGCAATCTTTGTCTGGTGAAGCTATATTTCTCTCACGCATCTCAGAAGATTTATTATTCAAAGCAGCAATGAAAAGTTAGACTGCTTTTTTCAATTAATTCTAACTTTACCTCATTCTTACCCAGACACTCTAAAAACTGACCTTGCACTTTTCCCCTACACTCCAATGAAATTAGAATGGATTTATTGATCGATGGTCCATATTCATCCAGGTTTTGAGTGTACAGTAGTTATGATGGAGTTTGAGCTGAAGTTGCAGATTTGGTACTCCAGAGCCACTGACTGTGTATAATGATCCTAATATAGATCTGCTGATGGAAAGAGGATACCACTGTGATAATTAAAGAGACATTCTCTATCATTTCATCAGGTCAGCTTGATGCCTTATTGAGTCCGGATCTGAATTCAGTTTGTGTATTGAAAACTGGTTTCCAATGTGGGGCCTTGTTTACCTCTAAGGAGAGTATACAGTGTGGACATTGTTGATGTCTTATCTGATCTGAGCGATATATACAGTGAAATTCACTATTTGATGCAAGACCGATACCCTATGCAGGGGCGCCATATTGGGAGGTTTATGACAATTCTAAGGGCCCGTGACAGTGGCCCTAAATATTATTACAACATTAGGCAAAAATATTTCAACATGCATTTACCAAGCATCTCAGAATATGACTGCTCTGGTCTTTGTGACCATTCAAGGGGACCAGGTCATGATCCGTGATTAGTCTACTCTTACTCCTAAAAATTTCATATTTGCATTTTGTCTTTAGCTAGCTTGTTTTGTTTAGGTGGCCAATTATGTGCCTGTACGTTTTGACTGAATTTGAAAATATGTGGTGCAACCATACATCATATGGTGCAACCATTGTAGAGTTTTTTCCTTGATCGATACACGTCCTAGATTGGCAGTTTTTGAGCTTTTATCTTCAATTCATGATTTACATACATAAAGGTTTATTATTTGGAGTAGATTAATGAAATGTAGTCATTTTTCTAATATTTAATGAAGAACAGTTTGTTTAATCTATATATAATTATTGTGAATTATGTTCACTTTGATAATTATGTACACCCCTCACATTTTTGTAAATTCTTGATTATAACTTTTCATGTGACACACTGAAGAAATGACACTTTGCCACAATGTAAAGTAGTGAGTGTACAGCTTGTATAACAGTGAATATTTGCTGTCCCCTCAAAATAACTCACACACAGCCATTAAGGTCAAAACTGCTGGCAACAAAAGTGAGTACACCTGTAAGTGAAAATGTCGAATTTTGGCCCAATTAGCCATTTTCCCTCCCTGGTGTCATGTGACTCATTAGTGTTACAAGTTCTCAGGAGTGAATGGGGAGTAGGTGTGTTCAATTTTGTGTTATGACTCTCCCACTCCCTCAAACTGGTCACTGGATGTTCAACAATGCACCACATGAAGAAAAAAAATTGCTCTAGATAAAGATGGCCTAGGCTATAAGAAGATTACCAAGACCCTGAAACTGACAAACGTACAAAGAAGTTTGTCTTGCCTACAGTCGAGCATGGTGGTGGGAGTGTCATGCTCTGGTCCTGCATGAGTGCTGGCGGCACTGGGGAGCTACAATTGATTGAGGGAACCATGAATGCAAACATGTACTCTGACATACTGAAGCCGAGCATGATCACCTCCCTTTGGAGACTGGGCCGCAGGGCTGCAGTATTTCATCATAACGACCCCAAACACACCAAGATGATCACTGCCTCGCTAAAGAAGCAGAGGATAAAGGTAATACACTGCCCAAGCATATCTCCAGACCTAAAACCTATTGAGCATCTGTGGGGCATCCTCAAATTGAAGGTGGAGGAGCGCAAAAACTAACATTCTCCATCATGTTCATCATCTCTAACATAGTTGTCATGGAGCAGTAGAAGAGAACTCCAGTGGCAACCTGTGAAGCTCTGGTGAACTCCATGCCCAAGAGGGTTAAGGCAGTGCTAGAAAATAATGGTGGCCACACAGAGTATTGACACTTTGGGCCCAATTTGGACATTTTCACTTAGGGGTGTACGCACTTTTGTTTACACTGTTATACAAGCTCTACACTCACTACTTTACATTGTAGAAAACTGTAATGTCTTCAAGTGTTGTCACATAAAAAGGAATATTTAAATATTTACAAAAATGTAAGGGGTGTATTCACTTTTGTATGATACTGTATTTATTATTATTGATATTAATATATTTATTCATGAGTGTTTTTATCTATTTTACCAGATTCCTCTCTCAAGGAAATAAAGAAATGCTTGCTGTAGACAGCGTGTTAATTTTGACCCTGCAGCAAGATTGGAATACCTTGCTAGGAGAAGAGAGGTTTATATTACAACTATACATAAAGCAATTGGAAGTATATGATGAGATTCCATATGTAAGTCAGGTCCTTGAGGTTGTGGTAGAGGAAGTCCAGGTTAGGTCCATGGGGCAGTCGGTTGAAAAATACTTATTCTTGTGTCCACAAATTCCAGATGTCATTTACTACCGAAAGAAATATTTTCATGGTGTCATCTCAGAACCTGAGCCTGCACCTTCACATTAATCTAAGTTGAGCAGCCAAGATTTTTTTAGAAATGCCTGACACAAAATCCAAATAACCATCAGTAGCATGATGAAATGTTAGGTGATGAAGTTCAATAAAATTTCTGTTCAAAACAAGGCCACTAATGTGTGCTACAATTATACATTTATGTAATGAGATGTTTATTTTTAAAAATGTTTATGAAATGTTTATAAAAATTCTGTAAATTATTTATAAAATCTGGTTCAAATATTTTTTGTATGGAATTTATTGTTTATTGATGTCTTTTTATAATGTAATGAAGTCTTCATGTCATTTGGAGCGACCACTCATCATGTGGTGCGACCAATAATGGCAATAACTGTATTAAATTAAAAATAAAATACTATTTTTTTGTGGCTGAAATATTAATCACTGATAAAATATGCTTAAGTGAATGGTTTTTCTTAAAACATTTGTATCAGTTAAATGCAATTTACAGGAACAACATGTCCTGATCTATATCAAAGAAGGTGACTGTGACAATCTAGAACAGAAATATGAGATAAATATTAACAAAAACTCTAAACTAATGCAAATACTTAGTTTCCTAACACTTTATATTACTGAAAAAGTAAGCATTTTAAAGAAATTAATTAATTTAAAGTTAATTCACGGTCGCACCACATTACATTTTTTAAGGCCACGCCCAATTAATCCACATAAAATACATTACAATCACTGAATAGAACATTTTAATATGTTCTCTTAATGAGTGAACAATTGCAATATATATTCTTATTTTTTGTATTTTAAAAATGGCCTGTTGAAAATCCTTATACGTCATTGACCCAATTACATATTGTTCAGTTATACAGAGTTGTATGTAAGAAATAAACTAGTGTTGTTTTGAATTAATAGGCACATTCTAATCCATACTAATAGCCTTGATCAAGGATCAAACTCCTGCTTCTACATTTTGCCCTCAAAGTTGATGTGTTAGAAGCAGGAAAAAAGGGAAAGCGTAAGGACTTCAGTGACTTTGACATGGGTCAAATTGTGATGGCTAGATAACCGGTCAGAGCATCTACAGAACTGCAGCTCTATTTGGGTTTTCCCAGTCTGCATATGATAGTACATATCAAAAGTGGTCCAAGGAAGGACAAGCGGTGAACCAGGGTTTGGGTCAGGGGCGGACATGGCTCAGCGATCCATTTGGGGTGCGAAGACTGGCCTGTGTGGTCCAATCCAACAGATGAGCTACTGTAGCTCAAATTGTGCATTGCAGTTTATTGCGTATGGGGCTGCTGTTTTTGAAGCAAAAGAGGGAGGTAATAATGTTATTGCTGATCGGAGTATGCTGGGTGTTAATTGATTTTCTGCGGGTGTCTGCATGTGCTAATCATTGTAATTATGAAAATGTCATTTTGTCAACAGTACGACAAGTCTATCATAGTTTTTTGGGTAAAACATGCATAGAGCCAGAGAAAACAGCTGTGACATACAGTATGTGAACAAATCAATACAACAACAGACAGAGACCGTTCCACATGTGCGCCGTAAAGGCAGGGACGATACCAAAGGTTGTTGACTGACAGGAGCCATAAAAAAACATATTAAAATATTACGTTATAACTTTTTTTGAACAGTCGTTAAGATTGACATAATGGACAGAATACTCTTTTTACAATGTACAAGTAAAACTATTGATTCATTTTTCTTCTCTGTTTTTGGGGCAAAAAGTAGCCATCCATTACCCCTTCTCTTTTTTACATGAAATCGTTCAGTCCTGCTTTCACCAACTCAATTTGAGTTTAGCCAGAGGGAGCGAAGACGGTCCAGATACAGTACACTTGTCGAGTTGACAGCAGTGTCTCGTCAACTTGATGTTTTACTGGCTACACAGCATGCGTGTTTGGAAAGCAGAAAGCACTATGCATGTTACATGACCAGCACCTATGAAAGACAATAGCCCAGAAATATGTCTTTGAAATGTATTTATAGTTAAATACATACTATAGTATAGTATATAGCTAGCTGCCGATCTATTGACATAGCTTAGGATTTTGATTAGTGTTCATGTAATCAGCCAATCACATCTAATGCTTGTTTGAAGATGGTGGTTTATGTGAGTAGGGCCATGGGACAAACAAAACACATCCACCTCCACTTCAGTTATAAGTCACTTTTCATTATTCATCTTCCACATTTTACCATAGTAAGATTAATGTGTAATCGGACATGGGGCATCTCCTGAAAAAAGAAAATGCAACTCTGGATAAATGTAATGCCAATAGCCTACACAGATAAAATTAACTATAAGCTACTGCAAAATATTGTTTTTATCTTTGCCATTTAGTTCTTACTAAATTCATAAGCTAATTTCACTGGAGCTAATAATATTTTCCAGACAGAAAAGTATCCTTATATGAAACCAACACTTACAGTAAATTGTATGAAATGACATTCAGTAAAGATGAAATAATAGTAGTAATAGTTACATGTAGTATGTTGTAGTGTTGTAAACTCAATCAATCAATAAAGAACATAGAGGTTGATTAACTTCATTTACTGACAGAAATATGTAGCACTGTCCATATTTATTTGGGGGGCCCAATATGATATAACTTCATAGGGCCCAAAATTTGCATTGGCGCCCCTGGTTGCAGTCTCCCCCCAGATTTGGTAGTGGGGAACAATAATGACCAAAAGTTTGGGAGGGTCAGTTTGTGTCCATTAAGCAGTGCTTATAATTGAAGAATAACTCATTCAAATTAGATCAATTGTACTTTTATTAAAATTCTACTCTCAGGTAATAAAAAAATGTTTAATCAGCCATATGTATACAACACATTTCTGATATTTCCAACAAAACACCAGACCAATTGCTTACTAGTTAACATTAACATGACTCCCATAAGGCCACTGGACTTATGTTTCAGCCCCGCTGGGTTTAAAATTAGATAAAATTGTCACAGTGTTTGCTCTGAAGGATTATTCAAAAAATGTGAATGGCTATGACAACTCCAACCTAAACTAAGCAATTCTCCAACTGCTTGTATTTCACTCCACGACAATGGTTAGGAAAACAGAACTAGATGGGTGTTTTTCCAGGGTAAGCTCTATGGTGGGGATATCTGGAGATGCACTAGGACGGGGCAACAATGATCTGCACTTTCCACTACTGGATTAGACAGGCCAGGGCAAAGAGTTGCTAGCAGTTGTTCGGCCCACAAGCACAGTCTGCTCTAATACTCCCCTGAAATCTCAGGGGAGACGGAGACTGGTCAGTGAGAGCAACAGCAGCCACTAACATGGTTGGAGACATTGTGAGGGATGTTTCCCTCTCCCACTACAACAACTTTTGTTATTTCCCTTGTGCCCATGTGATGGATATTCACAAACCGCTGCTTTCTCTGGTGATACTGAAGTTACTTCAGTACCATCATTGCTCACACCAGCTGTAATGATACATTTTCTCAAATGTCAGTTTCTGAAAAAAGATTTAAGTTAAATTCTGGGCACTATGCATACCAGTTTAAAAAACATTGAAAACTCTGGACCCATCCTATGCTACAAGCGTGGCTTAGTGAAATACAGTCGACTGCTTTTTACAATCTATGGGAGGACACAGCCTTCTATAAATGGGAGATACTTTTGATTAAAACACCATTCTGACATTAGCAACCCCTAGCTTAGATATATACGTAGCCATGTCTTGTTATTCCTGCGCTCCCTCTATTTTACTGTTAGAAGGATCTCTTGCACTGACTAGCTCTTAGCTAGCTGCCTAATGCAGGGTTCATGCACATTTTGACTGGGGGTATTTTATGACTTTTCCCATGATTTCTACATACCTTTGAAACACATTTCCGCTCTCTAATACCATGGAGCATACAATCTCCTGTAACCCCCACAATGTAAAATATTTACATTAATATTTAATTGAGCTAGGCTGAGTAAAACACATGGGCAGCCATCAGTTGGTAGATGTATTGGGTGTGCAGGGTTTTGATTGAGCCCTGCAGCTCCTTTGTAAATATTTATTTTTTGTTGGAGCAGAACCCGGAACAAAAGCCTGCACAGCCAGTGGCTTTCCTGGAGGATGAACAAGAAGTCTAACCATGGATTCCCCAGTAAGCCTACCAGACAAGCTAAATGATTACTTTGAATTAAGTAACACTGAACCAAGCTTGATAGCACCTGCTGTTCCGGTGACTATGTGTTCTAGGTCTCAGTAGCGGAATAAGACTGTTAAACAAGTTAAAATCCGCAAAGGCCAGTGAGCAAGACAGCATTCCGTGGTGCATATACAGATGTGCAGACCAGCTAGCAAGTGGCTTCAAAAAATGTTCAACCTTTCCCTGATATTACATTATTCTGGCTTTAGGTACATTATTATAACTCCTATCTCAAAGAATACTTAGGCAAACAGCTTAAATGACTAATCTATAGCATTTAACAGTGATGGTGACTCGAGTTCAAGTCACACATTTTGACTTCCGAATCGACCTAAAATCATCCTCTTGTGACTTCAGACTTCAGTCGAACTCTAGATACAAGGACTTGTGGGCAATACAAGTAATTAGAAAGTAGCCTACATAGAATATCCTGATATTATTTTCCTATAGCTTTCTGTCAGTAATGAGGTAAAATAGAAATTGCATATTCATCACATCTGACTGACGGTGGAAAATTATATTATTAGAAGTGAGCGAGGAAGAGAAAAGAGCGTGGTGTTAGAATCGCATAAACCTCAACCTTTTAATGCACTTTGCTGTGTCCTCCCTGAAGTGTATCTTAACTAAATGTAGACAGCCAGACATACTTCTATCACAGAATGACACAAGAATCAGGAAATAGCCTTCTATCTCCAGGTTTATTGTAGACTCAGAATGTTAAAAAGTTAATAGAGTGAAAGTGTAAATAAAGAATACAGAATGCAATCAAATTTAATCTGTCCACAAAAAAAAAATATGCAAACAAAATATACCACCAACATAAGATAACAGTAAGAATTACAGTGCACCATGGAAGTGTTCACAGCAACTTTTTCCACATTTTGTTATGTTACACCCTAAAAAACATGATGTCTGTTTAAAAAAATGTATAGGCTAAACATTGTGATCAGATCACTTAACTAACTTAAGTTAAATATTGCAATTATTCTGGCAGCGTTGACTGACGGATGCACTGGACTCTATTTTGCACATAAACATATGTTGTGTGTGTATCAAAGACCACATTGCTTTTTTTTCATTTTCCAATAGAAGTAGACAGTGTCAAGTTTGAAGGCCATCTCTTCCAAGATGAGCTCTGCCACCTCTACAGCGAACACGCCAGCGCAGTTTGAGACAAGGAATGGTAGGATCTGACAGGAGAGCTATCTTGGCCTTGATAAGAACAAACCCTATGTGATATTCTCCCTGCTTTTCTATGGTTTTCAGTTACCCCACAGCACTGATGGACTTGTTGGAGGCATCTGAAAACACACATAGCTCTGTCAGTTTCCTGTTAGAGAGCAAGAAGGGAGTATAAGCTTGTGTGAAGATAATTCAAATCTTGAAGAGAATCCCTCCATACCTCCCATTGCTTTAGTTTTCTTTAAGTGGTGTGTCCCAGTCCCACGTGTTTTTAGTGAACTTACACAGTAGAGCACTTTTCTGTATGTTTACTGGAGCTACCAGTCCGAGCAGGTCAAATAGGCTGTTCACCATGGACAAGACACCACGTCGTGGGAATGGCTTCTCCGTGGCTGACTCCAAAGATGAGTGTATCCAATGTTGTTTACCACCACAAGCCTAAGCTACATTGCATTCTCCACTGAAGACAATGTCTTACATGCTCTTTGCGAAGGCATCCATGATTGCAGCACTGTCTGAAGCGATTTTGTGCAGTTTAGACTCGGCCAGTACTCCTGAGGAGGTCAGTGGCCACTGTAGCATTGGGCAGAGACAGGAGACCATCATCAACACAGAGGTGTATTTCTTCAAACTGTTGTGAGTCTGCACTGTGTGTATGGGCACCATCCTGGCTGGTTCGTCTGAGCCCATAAATAGCAACAGCTGGAGAGCAGCGGCGGTCCGTGGATCTTAATTGGGGATGCCAGGCACGCATTACATTCGGTACCGGAGTGACTGGAACTTAATTGGGCTTGCATTACTGTCCGGACTGGGGGAAATGGAACGGGATCACACAATGGGTTTGATGCACTACACATCTGGAGCGGGGTGGAGCGGGGTGGTTGTCGTAAACATGGACCTGCATCCTATAGTCTATCATGTCCTTGTTGAAGTCATTGTCTCAAAACCACAGAATCCTCGGGTAGTATTTGTAATCCTTTCAGTCAAGGAAACAATTAAACATTGGTTGGATGTCGGCTGTGATTGCTACGGGGTCTATCCTGAAGCGTATCAGAACCCCCGCTTGAACTTTCCTCAAATATGTGCCAGCCAGGAGCACATTGTTGAGGGAAACATCATACTGTTGTGTGATGGAGCTGAATACCACACAATTTTTTTTTATTTCACCTGTATTTCACTAGGTAAATTGACTGAGAACATTTACTTATTTACAGCAACGACCTGGGAGCAATTAGGGTGAAGTGTCTTGCCATAGGACACAACGACTTTTGGCTTAGTCGGGAATCGACCTGGCAACCTTTTGACTACAAGTCTGACTCCCTACCTACTGAGCAGTTCCAACACCATACTTGTAAGTGTCAGCTGATCACTTGCCTTTTCACTTTACTGTTTTCCTTGAAGTGCATCTTTACAAAAATTAGACAGCCTGTTAAACCTGTATCACGGATGACACGAGACTCAGGAAATATGCAATATAATCTCTGTGAGTATTTCTGAGGCAAACTTGTAAATGAATGAACAGGTAGATTAAAATGAACATGAATTAAATACAACATTTGCCAGTAGGTAGAGGTAGAGGTAGAGCCTCTGTGTCATCAGAACTGAAGGCAGTGTCTGGGGCATCCAGTAGAAGACAGACCTCACTGTTCATCCATGGTTTCTGATTGGGAAAGGTGGCCTGAATGGCAAACAGGCTCCAGTATGTATGTTGGAACAGGAGCTGGCCACACATTTGGCTCTTTCCCATTACATTACCATACCTCGCCGGACCGCAACCATCACAATACAGATGGTGTTCCCATCTATACCTAGCCTGGTTTTGAATTTGTAAACAAACAGCTGGTGGAAGGGCTTTCTCGTATAAAGCTTCAATTCTGTGGAAAGATCTGCCAACCCATGTGAGAGATGCAGACTCAGTCTCAAATTTAAGACTATGCTGAAGACTCATCTCTTCAGTAAGTTCTATGGTATAGTGTAGTCTGGCCCAGGGGGCTAAAAGAGAACGGCTGCACTGTTAATGAACCGCCCAAGCTGGCTTGCCTGGTAGGCTCCCCTCTCTCCACTGGGATATCTTCACTCCAATGCTACCCCTGCGGTGGTTACGGTCTGCTGGTGACTTTTTGGAGGTGTGGTCTTGGCAATGTGGGTGGGTCGGAAGCATGCCTGCTTGCTCCTGCCCGAGGCTTACCTTGTGCAGGACCACGTCTCCTGCCACCCCCCAGTCTCAGCCCCAGATGTTATACTGCAATATTTTATGTGCCGGGGGACTAGGGTTTTTCTGCCCCCAGAGGCAGGTTATATATTCATTTTAGGGTCAAAACTGTATCAAGGTTCTAGACCCAAGGTGTGCCCACTCTAATGTTCCTGATGTCATGTTCATCCTAGGAGGACCCTAGGAACATGCGACAGGACCATGTGGCCTGATGATTCCTGTCCCATAGATACCATGTCACTGCGGTTAATGATCACGTTTCCAGCTGATAATGCCAGCTTTCATCTCCAGGCGGCTTCACGTTCTTCCTTCACAAGACCACCAAACTGTATTTATGCTACATAAAGACTATGGTCACAGCCCACTCATCTTATCATCATTGCTGGACAATAATTGAACACTGATAAACAAAGTGACCTTATTATAATGGGCTGTGTACCTTCAGATCCCCCACTCGGTACAGCCAGAAGAGGACTGGCCACCCCCTCGAGTCTGGCCTCTCTCTAGGTTTCTTCCCAGGTCCCTCCTACTAGGATGTTTTTCCTAGCCACTGTGCATCACTTGTGATGCTTGCTTTTGGGGGTCTCGGGCCAGGTGTCTGTCAAAGCACTTTGTGACAACTGCTGTTGTAAAAAGGGCTTTATAAATAAATTTGATTAAATGGTGGAGAGTGCACCGTACGGGTCTAAATCAGAGGAACACAGTACCTAGTACTTCTCCGAGAAGAAGCGGACCAGTGTGTGTGTGGTTACAAACTGAGGAATTCATTAGTTTCTTTACATGAATTTACACATTACCTTGATGACTCTAAATGAAAATTCCATTATATGCACTTATACCATCATTACATAAAATTTGCAAGGAGTATAATGATTTCAAAATTTTTATTTCTTATTTTCCCATTTCAATAGAAATTGCATCAATCACAGGTCAGTCTTTGATAATTATCATACATTTTGTGTTTCTTTTTTGTGTAACAAAACAAAACATAGTGTAGGGAATCATTATGTTATATGAATCAATTTCTTCATATTTTATAAATATCAAGAAATAGGTTTTACAGCTTTATTAGCACTGACAGGGGAATTAGCCTTCTCACCAGTGAAGTTCTACACCCCTATTAAACTAAAATACTTCTATACAAACAGTTGTATCAGACTTACAGGTTGCCTGGTATTGTTGATCTACCAACCATTTTATTTATATTTTCTGTAAATTGTTGAGTCATAAAATTGTTTTCCTCTCTCTGTAGTTGTACAAATTATTTCTCGCTGTCAGTCACAAACATTTACAATGCGCAAACCATTCTTCGATTGTGACCAGTTCGTGTCACCACAGATCAGATGTTGTCTGTGGAAATAGGCTTTAAAATGCCCTAACTGATGGTTTGGCAAATTTTTGAGGGGATGTTTGTGTAGTGGTGGTCCAATGTTTTGTCTCCTCTGGTCGTAGTTCATCCATTTCATACATCAAGGATGATACATTTGCAAGGAAAATGCTAGGGGGTGCTAGCGAGTGAGGGGGGTTGTTTTAGCCTCGACCAAAGACCTCTTTTGCCCATGCCATTTTATTATCGTTTGTAGTTGTGTATTTGTGTTTCTATATATTCAATGCATTGCATGGAGTTTTCTGTTATAGAGGTTGCATTTAAGTTGCGTGTAATGTCCCGTTAATGTATGTGACAACCGCTCTCTGATTCGGGTATCTGCTACGATAGGGCTTAGGTTAGGGTTGGCTAGTATCTTGTAGATCTGTCTGATTAATGATTACATACAGCCGTGTTCTACTGGTTAGGCTAGCATTCGGAATGTAAGCAGCCCAGATCAAAGAGAGATTGTCGGTCATTGATTACTGTCGGTGTACGTTATGTTATTCTGCTCATTGGAAGCCAGTTTGTAAAGCTGTACTGCTATTGTGACAAGTGATTCCCTGAAGTATATGTTTATTGGCTTGCTCTTTTCTACTTAGCTATCAGTGTCCGTACCACTGTAAGAATACGTAAGCTATTTTAGTATTATCCATATACCATTGCTTTACGATGTACCCTGCAACGGAGTTAAGTGCTTCTGCGGACTGTGTCTGATTAAAACAAGCCATTACCCACGTCATCTATCGGCTTGGTCTCCCTTTCTGCTTTACACCACCACGTAAACCGTGGCAAATGCACTAAAGCTGGATTGGTGTAGTGGTGGTGATCAGGTCAATATTTTCTACCAGATCCCCCCATTAGGGAACTTTTTAATTAGCAAAAACCGAACATGAGTGAGGAAAGAGAGATGAGAAAACAAAGCAGTAGAACATGCACAAAAGAGAATTTGCACCATAACAGCCAATATCCTGACTCCTGTCAAAAATCCATAGGCCTCTGTCCTAGTTTTAATTCACACATACTGATTACCAGAAAGTATAGCTGACTTTTATAAAAGGAAGTGCAAATAAATAAAAAACTCCCCCAATTAAAATGCTTGAATGACTTTATTACCTTTGAAAGGTTATTGCTGCTTAATTTTTTTTTAAACTATTGGAGTATCCTGTAATTGTGATGATTTTCTTTTGCCTTAAATATACTGGGAATAATGGCCTTGTGGTACGGTGCATACCTGGGTTCAAAAACTATTTGAAATAACTAAAGAAAATAAAATACATTATCTACACCTGATTTAGCTTGCATGACACAATAAAACTAATAGAACAGTTAAGAATGTGCAAACACCTTCCAGTCTGGCACTCTTTGATGCTGAGAGAAATGACTAAAACCTTGTTTGAATATTCATTTAACCCAGCACTTTAGACTACCAGAGGGCCATTCCTACCCGTGGAGGAGTTTTCTTCGTTTCTCCTCGTTTGATGTGTCATTTAGGAGGTGAGCGCGCCTTAATGTGACCGGAGGGAGAAAGGGAAGCTTAGGGAGCCTCTCATTAGGGATGACCCAGGGCAGTGGGAGAGGAGGACGATGAGTGGGTTTACGATGAGGAGGAGGGAGGCCATCCTCACAAGAGGACCTAATATAAAGTGAGTCTTAAAAGACTGAAAAGGGTAGGGGTAGATATAGGAGGGGCTGGAATTCAAAACAATGATCATCTGACACCAGAGTACGTGGAACATTCTAGTGTTATTCTTCAGCTTCTTCTCCTCGAAACGTGACATCAGATGGAAAATTAAGAAATAGTGACAAAGGGAGATGTGCAAAGTCGAAGACAGCGCTGTGCTGAGAAATTCACACAATTCTGCCCTGAAAAAGCATAAATACCATGCTGACATTCTCTTCACTCTTCATGGCACTGAGCAGAACGATTCATTCCTATTTGATTGTAGTGTCATGTTTTTATTGCTTGACAAATCGTTTTGACGATTCTGTTTAAGCTGGCTAAGTAGTGGTTAGTAGGATGGTGAAGGCAATCATAGTAGTGGTTTTATCTCGTTCCCCATAGTATGCAGCTTCGCCATTTCAGAAATGATACATGGGGCATGCTCACACATGTCTATCAGTTCAGGTGGCATAAAACTCAATCATCACACTTCAAGGTTAGTAATTGGTTGGCCGAGCTTAGTGAATCTCTGAAGTGCCCCATAGGCAGACTTACTTTATGTAATTTTGTGCACGAAACCATATTTTAAATGTGCTGTTACAGGTGCTGAAGTACAACAGGTGTATTTGGGCCAATTAATTTGGTTTTCACTAGTGCTATAGGTGAAATGTGAGTTTAATAAAAAGCCCTCACGCAAAGCCAATATATTTTTCTTTCAAGAGTGGCCAACATAAGAGCCTCACACATGGTGCAGTGGTATACATCATTGCCGCGCAGCACAATTTCATTACAGTGACTGGGGTTCAAATCCTGGTCACGGCATTCCAACAATGACCACCGGTTGGTACAACGCTACCTGGGGTAGAGAACTGTAGTCAGACACAATATCCTTGACACGTCGTTCTCGTGAAACTCGTGTGCATGTCCACAGCTGAGGGGGTTGCTGACAAGGCTTCAAGGGGAATTGGACATGACAATAAGTAGAACTAGGGTAAAAAGGAGACATGGAAAAGTAGTTATAAGGAGATAACATATGGAGATGGTGCTCTGTCAGCTTAGATAGTATGGAGATAATTTGCTTTGACAAAAAAAAACTTTTACATGACATTATACCCCCTCACAGAAATTACTGAAGTTCATAATCATAGTGTATGTATTCCTGTGCTTCCCTATCAGTTTCCCCTTTCACCGCAAGTATTTTCTAAAAAGGCAGTCCTGGCATTTTTGAGGTAAGTATGGGTTCAGGTGTTTGAACAACAATCTTCTAGTGGTAGAGCAGGCCTGGATTACCAAAATAGCCAACTGGGCCCTCCACGTACACGTCTGAGATAAAAAAATGAATATTTGAAATAATCAGGGCCTGGGGGTCTGCATGGGGTAGTGGGCTAAGGACACTCTATGTCATGATAGTCAGTGGTTCAAGCCTGACTATGGGTTCTTTGACTTTCCGCGGACCTCATGCACAAGGCAGCGCAAATTGGCACAGCGCTGCCTGGGACTTGGGTTGGATAAATCAGATTATCTATCCTGCCACGTCGCTCTCCAGGAACTCCTTGTGTCTAAATGTGTACGCCTTTAAAATTCAATTGCAGAATTATAATCGGTGAACATAATCATCCCGTACATGATCTACCTAAAGGCTTCCATGTTGGATTCGCAGTGCAAAAACAATCGGCGGCTGGGTGACATGTGGTTGGATGAACCGTGTGCGTGGATCACGCCATTCCACAGATCTGTCCGGGGAGTTGGAGATCTGCAAACAAGGCAGGAATAGAGGAAATTAGGAAGGGAGGAAAAAAAAATGTATGCCTATATAGTATATATATATACAGTATGTATATACAGTATGCCAGCTAACAGAAGCAATTGAGAATGCTAGGATGAGGAGATAATTGAAAATGATGTTTCAGCTGTGTATACTCTATGTGTAATGGAAATGTATTTATTATTGCTCTGGTAGCTACAGTTAGCTTATTAGTTGGCAGGTCAATGCTGACCACAGTTGCTACTTTGCTTCTTCAGGTTAGTTATATCAACTGTCTGTTCCTGCAGAATGCCCATTTGCTTTTCATGTTTTCTAAATAACTGTGCATTTTGAAGTAAGCTAGACAACAGTAAGCATAGCTCCTTGTTTGTATAGGTACTGCAGCAATTATATTTCCATTCTGAAAGTATATGCAGTTATTGTTTGATACACAGCAAGATAAGTCATGACTACAGCTACAGGGGCTCTATCCAGCTGTATACAAGAACAGCTTTAACAGTAGATAGTGTAGATAGCATTTTTAACTAACACAGCTGTGTGATTTTATATTGTGTTTTTTTACATTTTAGTAACTGAGCAGTCTTGTACAATGTGACTTACACAGATCAGACATCTTTGAACCTGACGCCGGTTCACCACTTTTCCTTCCTTGGACCAGTTTTGATATACTGATCACAGCAGATCGGGAACACCCCACAAGAGCAGCAGTTTTGAAAATGTCAAATTCTGATTGCTAGATGACTGTTTAGAGCATCTCCGAAACTGAAGCTCTTGTCGGGGGTTCCTTGTCTGCAGTGGACAGTACCTATCAAGCTTGTCCAAGGAAGGAGAAGCGGTGAACCGGTGACAGGGTCACGGGTGTCCAAGGCTCATTGATACACGTGGGGAGTGAAAGCTACTCCGTGTGGTCTGATCCAACAGACAAGCTACTGTAGTGCAAATTGCTGAAAAAGTTCATGCTGGTTCAGATCGAAAGGTGTCAGAACACTGTGCATTGCAGATTGGTGCGTCTGGGGCTGTTGTTTTGGTGGCAAAAGGGGGAGCTACACAATATTTGGCAGGTGGTCATACATTTATGGCTGATCAATGTCATACCTAACACCTACTTACCATCTGAACCTGTCTGTCTTGCAACAAAACGCTCTGAATTAAACATGTTAAATATTGATAGACAGCAGCTGAAGTTTAAAAAAAATATATATTCATATTTCCAGGTTACACAAGCTGAACAAAGAGCAGAAGCTGATTGATTTTACAGATGGATATTGATCACTAACATAGCAGGCAGTAAAAAGAATGACAGAAACTAGATCTGCCACATATTCTACTCGTCTTGACAAGAAGAAAGAAAATGAATGAGCGCATCTGTTCTGCACTCTTGAACCATTTAATGTGACAACGTGTTAAACGTCTAAAAGTGGAACGTATGTGACAAGCTGTCTTTCTATTTCCTTTGAAAGCTGAACACTCTCTTGATAAGGACCACAAAAATGGTAATTAGGGCAGATGAGCGATGGAGGCAGGGGCGTTAATCCTCCTTAAATCCTTTGTAAAGTTTTCAGATATACAGTATTTGTCAGAGATTAATATGTTGAGTTGACGTACCAAGTAGAGTGGGCTGCAATAAGAGCCATCCAAAATTGTCAGACCCCCGAATGAGTCTACTTTATATCTGCTTATCCTGACCACTTTTACCGTCCATTTGTACAATTGTTTAATGCCAATACAAATATAGAACACCGTGAAGAGTAGCGGCTTCTCTTTGCAGCAGTTAATGGGAAGCCTAATAATATATGTGTTCTAGTAAGTCCAAACCATTCAATATTACTCATTTATTTCTAGCTTATGAGTGTTCTTGAAAGCAGTAATATATATTAATAGCAGAGCTACTTGTGCTGTTGCCAGAGAAGAAGCTATGTTTGAAAAAAGATGGGCCTATTGGTTAAGCTGTGATATGTTTGTTTGCATGCATGTGGGTCATCAGTAACTATTACTGACAAAGCTCACAAATGGATAAGAGACTTCAGACAGGGATTATGGTTGCTGATCTCTAGGATAGAGGTTTTAAAAAGGCAGTTTACTGTAGGCTTTTAAACTGTTTTACACTAAGCTGACCTTCATTGTACTGTTTTACAGCTGAATGAATGGGTTCCATCTGAAATTACACATTTGTCCTTACATACTGAGTTACTATTGACAAAGGCCCATAGGTAAAGTCATGTAGTTATTCAGGTTCCTCTGTCCACAATAAACATGTTTCCTTTGAATAAAATTTAAAACACTTAAAACGCTACTGCTCTTTGAATGAAGAGTGAATCTGGAGAGCAATTCCCAAATCACAACCATTGATTCCAGAAACATGTTTTGAAAACAGTGTGTATACATAACAAAACATAAAATGTACCCCTTTCATTTAAAGTCAAAAGGCTTTATAGCATGTTAAATTAATGTCAATTATCTCATACAGTAAATACAACACAGATTTACACATTCATAAGTACATTTCAATGTAAAATACTATATATAATACAAAAAAATACTGTAAACGATCTGGACCATGAGGATTGGCCACAAATAAATGGACTAACTGGATTATTTTAGTAGTGTCTATTGGTAGCTAATTCCTGGAATTCAGTATAGAAATTGCCATGAAATCTAATCAGTACGAGGCAGTTCACTGTACCATTGGAGGAAAAAAAACCACAGTCAAATAATCCAAAATGTGTTCTTCAGGATAATACTAATTTTGGAAGCAGTATCAACGTATACAAATAGTGAGTTTAAAGATGATCAAATGATGCCACAGTAGAAATGTTGAGGAATGTGCCTATGCATTTTCCAACCGTACATCTCAGAATTTCTCCCAAATGATGTTCTCAGGAAAATATTTTGAAAACCTGAATTACGTTACATGCCAACATATTTAGGGTTTTTTACGTTTGAACTGCACGTTTCGTTATTAGGCTATATTTGTACTTCAATTACGTTGCTCCGATACATTTAGTTTAGCGGATTTATGCGAGAACATTCCACACATTCCATACATTCCATAGCGTGCAAAATTATATTGCAACATTTACAGTTAAGGTTAGGTAGGAGGATACTAACGGTTAAGGTTAGATATGACTGAGGTTAATGTTAGAATTAAGGTTAGGGTTAACATTACAAAAACCGACAATCGCCTATCGGCATGACGCAAGCAATGTAGAACAAAACACCCACTACGCTATACACCCTTCTCTTGCTAAGATAACCACACTGACTCTTTTTCTGTGTCACAGTCTCCCCTGTGTGTTAAGTTCTAGTTTCGTCCTTGTATGTAATTTTGATTTCTCTCCTATGTGTGTAATATTCTCGCTGCCTATATCACATGATTTCATCATCATCACTTAATCAAACCAGCTGCTGTCACTCAGTCATTAGTTCTGTACTCAAGTTCTGTTTGAGTGTACGGTAGCTGTGAGGTATTGTTGAACATTACATGTTAGTCTCTATGTTAGTGTATGAACAAAGCATTCTTCTTTAATTTTTTACATTAAAATACGTTTGACTTCTGAGTTCCCCTTCACATCTGTCTCCGTCCTTATACACCCTGGACTACACATGGGACGTTGTGTAATGTCTGAGACCATGCTTCCCTGCTGGAAGATCCAAACCTCTGGACACTTGACACGAAGTCACTGTGTTGCGTAACCAGGATCCCAGAGCTCTTAAATGCAGCAGCTCCACAACAACATGTATACACCAAATACTCTAATCTCGTTTCACACCCGGTGCAAGTCTGTTGTTTGCAACCCAAAAGCTCTATTTTGTTCCAGTTGAACTTTGAACCTGTTATAAACCCCAGGCATTACTGTTTATGTCTTGATGACAGTAGGGGAATTATTCTGGTAAGATGTCTAAATAGCTTGTAGGCATGAAGGTGTCATCTCATTATAGGTTTGGAGACTTGGTCACTACAAGAGTCAAACGACTTCTGCAATTGTCCAGCTGTAGAACTGTTGACCTCTCGAACCCTTCTCCTCCCTGTGCGTGGGGGCAGAATGCATGTGGGTCCTCGTCCAAGTCCAGCTTCAGGTATTTTCAACAGTTTAATAATAATTGTCCTACCATTGGAGGTGTTGTTTTAGCTATTGCCTTCATTCAGCAAGGTCAACAACATTTTGTGTTCATGTCATTTGTGTGCTCTCTAAATCTTCTCCAGTTTGATTTATGACTAATAAGAGTTTGGCATGTGTGTCACCTCATATTTATAACCCAGAAAAAAACAAGAAGTAATGAATGACTGCATAATTAGCTTGTACAGAGTCTGACTCACACTAACACAAAACGTTTAGGAAAATGTATAAATTGATTAAGAATATTTTCTTTTGTTGAATAATTTAACCTCAAATAAAAGGTTGTTTTCTCATATGGATCAAACTGAAAACAACAATAACTTTTTAGCTAGTCTTAACCAAAGGTCCTCAGTCTGTTTAATTACTCCATAGGTGTATTTCTGTTTACAGTAGATACACTGTAGTGTTCTAAATATAACTTTATTAAAAAAAAAGTGCTTTACTACATTGCTTTGATGCTATCTAGTAACCAGGGAAACTGCTATAACAATGAGAAAACAAACTGTTTGATGATTTGTATTCCTGCCTAGCAACAAAGCAAATAGTAGTAAAAGTGTCAACACTCAAGTATTATGTATTATGAGTGCTTTGAACTTCCAGCCTGTAGTGTGTGTTTTTGTGTGTATGTGTGTGTGCGTGCGTGTGTGAGTACGTAAAGAGGTGATGCCAGCAGTAACTTTTAACCAAATAGATGAGCACTTAACCCCTCCTTTTCCATTGAAACAGCTGCACAGACTCTATTACGAACAAAGCAAACCGCTCAGACAGTCCTTATTAATCATCAGCCAATCAAAATTAGTAACCTCACCCTTCAGGAAGTGCCCATACAAGGTCATGACTAATTATCCATTCAGCACCACTGTAAACATCAAGTGAACGCTTCATTGGCATGTTTTGCCATAGAATTCATGAAGTCGGGGTGTTACGCTGACTAACTTTATTAGTATAGCTATGCCGAGCCAGCTCACTGAGATGTTTTTGCATGATGTATTACCTGTAAGATTTTGAAGGCATAATAAGATGATCCTATATTATGATCACTGTATTAGAAGAGCATTATTAAATTCTCTTCTGCGTCTGCATGGAACTAAACAAACATTTTCTTTCAGATAGGTGACTTCGGTGAAAACAACTTTACTATATTCACACAAATGATCAAAAGCTTCCAGTCAGGTAGATAAAGTAAGATGTATTGATGCTGCGACTAACGTTTTTGTTTTTCCTAACAGACGCAGCACACAGGAGTATATGCTGCTTATCAGATATGAGAGAACCTTTGACAGCTCTGCAAAGGAACTAACAGTACTTTGATTTGTTTTCTCTCAAAAAGTGCAAAGTAAGTGTGAAGTTTAGTTTGGTGAGAGACCTACTGTACACCCCTCTCTCACCCTCTAACCTTCTTACTGTGCGACTTGGCAGCCAAGGAGCCGGTTGCAACACAAAAAATCACATACCTCTGACTAGATTAAGGACTGCTCATTCTTGTAGGAAGGAGACATTGTGAGAAGAAATGTACGCACGCACGCACGCGCGCGTGCACACACACACACACACACACACACACACACAAAGGCCTGTTCCAATCACTGAGTGGACAGACAGTCTAATTATTGTTCTGAAAAGGACTAAACAGAAGCCTTTTGACCTAGTTAGTGGTTGTAGCAGGTTGTTGAATAAGGTCGCTTAAAGACCCTGACTAAGCTCCAAGCATTAAACACCTGATACAGTGCATGTTCAATATCTTGATGTGGATTTGTTTCATCAAGTGAAATATGCTGGCTGCCAAAGTGCTAGTTGAAATGTTTTATAATATGGAATTTCTAAGCACGGGATTATCTGAAGGTAAAAATGAATTGTTTTCATTCATTGTCCATGAACTTTCACCCGTGAAGTAGAATATGGAGAGAAAAGGTGCAGTTGTACTGTGTGGGAGTGTTTATCCCTCCTCCTATCACCTGTCTTTCCGTCTTTTCAGTGCGTCCTGGCAGCTCATTAGCTGTAAATATTTCTCACTTGGTGTAGAAACAGATTATCCCTGAGTCTGCAAACCAGGTGTTAGGAACATACGTATGTTCCATTCCGTTCCAGGTGACTTGTAAAAGTCGTAACTTGTGAAATTTGCATTTTCTTTTTTTACATTTAGCTCCTTAAATTAGTCAAATTTGACAGACAGAGCAGCTTACTGTTAAAATAGATTTCTAGCTTGAGGTTTAAATGCATGTGTCACAGTATTAAGGGATATGTGAGGCAGGTTGTCACACCAGCCCCTCTTCCTGACAACAGACGCCGCTCTCCTTCACCGGAGTTCTGATTTGCCCTTATTATGTATGCGGAACATAGCTGCCGCTCTAGCCTTCTCTATGTTCAGCAACAGGTGCTTTATGTTTAGGCTCATTACCAGTATTATTTAAGCTTAGGGCATGTTGCCCACATTGTTGGTTGTTGTCCGTA
>JACXGM010013121.1:10838-23440 GCA_016801145.1 Umbra pygmaea | reverse complement strand
CTAAACAACGATCAATATTAACCAAATTTCTCTCTCATATTGCTCATCATAACCACTGAAAATTATAAAAACAACTAACCCAAATTCCAATTATTTTATATATTTTTTATTTTGCTGATCCGAAAAATGATCCGATCCGTGACTCTGATCCGAAAACCGATCCGATCCGTGAGTTTCATGATCCGTTGCACCCCTACTATTTGTATAGTTTATGCTCAAGTGATAATTATTCCATTATTATTGACATAGCAGTTTACATAAAAACTAATCTACCTCTCTAATTCAGACATCTTTTCCACTAACTGTACATATACTCCCATCATTTACTCTGAATATCTGCACCCTGTATTTTTTCTTTCCTTGTGTAATTCACCTTGCACCTTCGCGCTTTAATCATGGCCAGGTCACCGTTTCAAATTAGAAACTATTTTCAAAGTGCCCACCCGGTTAAATAAACGTTAAATAAAATAAAATAAAAAAAACAACAACACTGGAATAGGTAACATATTGAGCATAGCTGTTCAAATGATAGTGTGTAAAAATCGTACAAATCGCTGTGCAGCTGAATGTGCAAAATGCACTGACGGTGTGTAAATGACACTACGGCATAAACGGACATAGTCAACATGTACAATGATAATAATTATTTAAAGGCAGTGTGGGGAACCATGGATTTGAGTTTCAAATATTTTTGAAATGTTTGTTTCAATTGTTAGCAGTGAGACCTGAAAGGAGTGGCAGCCAAAAGAGGTACAGGGTGCAGCAAAGGGCAGAAAGAAATGTCTGTCCCGCCCAGGTTACGTCAGACAGAGCTCTCATCGAACTCTAGTAATAACTAGTACTGACTGAAATTGTGAAAGAAACATACAAGAGGTGTGGCGAGTACTCAGATAAAACAATATTCTTAAAGCAGTGGTTAATCAAAATATATTCTAGTGGCCTTTATTAAACTTTCCATTCCAAATGTCATCACTACAGATTTTCAGGTATGTTTCATGAATAACAACTTTTGTAATGTTACATCAAAATGCTAGATTTCCAAAATCATATAAAAATGTATGAAAAGCATAGGGGGGCCCGTGTGGCGTAGTAGGCTAAGTCCCTGCATTGCAGTACAAGCTGTCATGATAGTCAGTAATTCAAGCCCGACTATGGGTTCTTCGACTTTCCCTCGACATACAGCATGAGGCAATGGGAACTGGCATAGCGCTGCCCGGGATTTGGGATAGATAATTCGGATTACCTACTTTGCCACGTCGCTTTTCAGCGACTCCTTGTGTGCAGCTCAGGCACCTGTAAATTCAATCACGGAAGTATAGTTAGGGAGTGTAATCATCCAGCTGACTAAAGGCTTCTGTGTTGGATAAGCAGTGTGATGACCATGTGAGCGCCTCTCACCATCCCTCATCTGTCCAAAGAGTTACGTAGCTGCCAACAAGTCCAATTGGGAGGAGAAAAATGGGTAAGATATCAGTTTTCCCCAAGCTTATAGATACAGTACACATGGGAAGGTGGAGTTTAACTTGACCATACACCCGGGAAGGGTACATACCGAGTGGTCTTTCATTCCCTCCCATATAATTAGCCTAACATTCTTGCGGGATGCTAAACGAAACTTTGGAACATGTTTGTTTTCAAAAGCCTCACATGTTGTTGGTAGCATATTTGATTTATAAACAATAAACTACTTCCATGTTAATATGCCTCTCAAATTAACACGAACAGTAAAAGTATGCAAGCAGTCATTTAACCTGTCACTGTTACCACAGACTATTTCCCTGGTTAACATTATTTTTTGCTAGCAACATGAACATTATCTACACTCATTAGGAAAACATTTTTTGGTGATAACATAATGAAAATATCATTAATCTCCAGAGCATCACCCACTCTGAATCTACGCTCAAGCAGGTATCTCTCTGGTTACAACTAAAGCTTGCACCTCCTTCGGCCGCTGTTCCTTCCAGTTTTTTAGGAACAATCTGCAAAAATCCTTGAAGCTCGTGTCCACTGTTTCACTAATTACCTTTAAAGCATTATTTTCAAACCTACTATCTGACTAATGCACATGTTAACTCTACCTGCTCTCCCTGCCTGTCTGTGCCCTAATAACCCCACCTAACATGCAACACATCTGGCACATACTCACAGTTGTCTTTGTATATTCTGCACACTATCATTTTCATAGCCATGTGCAATGTTACACAATCTAGTGTTATTTTTTATCCCCCATCACATTTGTATTCCAATTTACCTACTGTACCTCTCTAGCGCAGAACCTACTTTGCACTGATTGTATAATATACTGCCATGCCAATTCACAAACCAATCAATCTACCTCTCAAATTGATACAATGTTTGCACTACCTGCTCATATCCTTTCCTTGTTTATTCTGAAGAGCCGCATCCTGTATTCCAGTTTTTTTTCTTTTCACTTTAATTTTGTGTAATTTCATGTGTAACTATATGTCTTTTGCACCTTGGAACTTTCATCTTGGCCAGGTCGCCGTTTTAAATGAGAAATTATTCTCAACGTGCCCACCTGGTTAAATTAAACTTGAGGCAGCGTGAGCTAATTGCTCTTTGGCTAAGAATTGTGACATACATTCCGTGAGACAGTTAATTGGTTTATGCTAACATTTTGAGAGCTGGATTGAAAGTGTATTTATGTATGATTTTGTATATTAATTTAAATGGCATGCAAGTATATTCAAGAGGACCAACCAAGCATATCGAAATTGTTTATAGTATTACACCCAATAAAATACAGCCGTCATGGGTTTCTGGATATCATAGGCTTTTTAACATGTGGATAAATGTACCCAACGTTTTGTGTCCTACATGGGGGCGTGGTCAAGTTAAACTTCTCCATGCCATGTGTATCTATTTTCAGAGAGATTGTGTGATGGGAAGTTGTGGCTTAAGCATAGGGAAAGGAAGAATTGCCCCTCTAAAACGTGAAACAATATGGGAAGACATTTGAATATTTTTCTGCAATAAGTCAGCAGCATACTCTAGCACCTTGTGTCCCACATGTTGACTTCTGATGCTTAGCAGGGATGGCCTGATTGATCCCTGGATGTGTCAAATACTGCTGAAAGTAGTGTTTGAGGGCCAGTAGGTGGTCCCCTCTGATATAAAGATCAGTGCCAATATCTCAGGACATTGAAGGGGACATCTGCTCTATGCAGGGGGCCCTTTTTGAATGGGACATTAAACAGGTTTTGTGACTCTCTGTGGTTACTCAATATCCCATGGCATTTATTGTAACAATAGGGGTGTTAACCCTGGTGTCCTGGACACATTTCCAATATAGCCCCCATACCATCATGGCAACCGACTAATTCCCAGCATTCAATTTGCCCATTCTCCCCCTACTTCTCCCCAGGCCGTTGCTGCAAACAACAATCTGTTCTCAGTCAACTTGCCTAGAATAATAACAATAACGAGTACATGTAAGTATAAATCCAGGTAGCATTACATGTAAGTATTAATCTAGGGTTAATAACATTTATTTCACAAACAATTGGTTCAACTGAGCATGGTCAATTTCCTGTTTAGGTTAGGTAGGCTACCCCTGACTTTAGTGCATACAGTTGAATCAGGAGTTTAGACACATTTCAGCTGAGGGAGGAATGCTTAAATAAGATGGTCTTAAAGGTCCAGTGTAGTCAAAACCTATTTTTATTGCACTATGACAACTTTAAAAAAAATAATAACTTGAGTCAAGTTTATACACTATATGGCCAAAGTTGTGGACACCTGACCATCACACCCATATGAGATTGTTGGACATCCTGTTCCAAAACCATGAGGATTTCCCACATGAGGCTTTTCACAAGAGTTAGGTGTGCCCTTGTGGGAATGTGTTGCCATTAAGCCCAAAGAGCATTTGTGCTGTCAGACACTGGAGTTGGACGAGAATGCCTTGCTCGCAAATGCCGTTCCAATTCATAACAAAGGTGTTCAATGGGGTTGAGGTCAGGGAATGGCTCTGCAGGTCACTCAACTTCATCCACACCATTGATTTTTTCCTGTACCTCGCTTTGTGCACAGGGGCACAGCCATATTGGAACAGGAACCTTCCCCAAACTGTTGCCACAAAGTTGGTAAACACCCAAATTGTCTGAAATGTCATTGTACCCTGTCGCATTAAGATGACCCTTCACTAGAATTAAGGGGTCTAGCCCAAACCCTGAAAGAGCCCAATAATATTGTCCCCACACCACCATTAGTAGGGGTATCCACATACCTTTGGTCAAATAGTGTATGTTCCTGTCACAGTAACCAGTCAACTCCATTACACTTAGAAGTATCTTCAACAGTGAAAGCTAGCATTGGCTAGTTTACCTGTCTTTCTTAACGCATGTTAGCATGGTAATAACAACTCTCACAAAAACATAAATTTCTATTTCATTTAAAAAAAAGTTAATTAATCAGATCAAGGTCATTTTATGACCAATTGAATCAGTGCCAACAGTCAATTTTAAGGATTTTTATATTCCATTTTCATACTAAATTCAGGCCATGAGAATCTATCCGGGAAAAGGAGTGGGCTCCAGACCATTGAATCAGCCAATCAATTCTGTACACCTAAATATGTTAACTCCCACACAATCAGACTGATGATGTCAAATGCCAAAATAGGCTCAGGGAAACAAATAATAAGAAAATCAATATTTTGGAGTAATATAGAAACAAAAAAAGCAGTTATTAGACAGGTTTATTTTGGAAATGTAATTAAAAAGGTCTGCACTGGGAAGCTTAAGGTAACACTCTTACAAGTCAACTGGAATGTCCACCACGCTGGACTTGGGCCTGAGTGCATTGTGCAGGCAGGAGGAGGTCACCGCCATTTAGCTGCTGATTGCAATACAAAGCTGGGAGGGACATAGCCAACTTTGGCCAATCACCTAAGTTTTTAGGGGCCCCAATTAAAAGCGAATATCATATTCACACTGAGGAGCCTAAATATTTCTTCCCCTGCAGTTTTGGCCATCTGGCAAGGCTGTGCTTGGATCTCTGTGAGGGAAGGAATAGAGAATTGGTGTCCCTCTGCTCCCCTAAAGCAGCCACACACACACACACACACACAAGAAGGGGGGGGGGGGGTTAGAGCGCTATATTGAGTCACAGGGTCCTTACATTTACCCAAGTGTCATGATGTCATCTTGCGGTCAGTGCTGAGGAGTCAGCTGTTGCCTCCAGACAAGGCACATCCAGACACTTTGCAATTTAGAAGCCACACAAGAAAAATGCCATGTACCAGCAGTGACTGCGAAGGAGGATTGTGTTTTTCGTTGATATTCGGTATTTCATGCTGTTGCATAATTCCCCATCAGAGAGGGTGGGAGGAAAAGGGACAGTTCGTTTTCCCGCCCCTGGCAACTATTGACAGAATTTACAGCATTCAGTGCCCACGTTCGGGTGTTCCCTTTTGCTAACGGGGCGGTAGAGCCGTTCAGGATCAATAAAAGTCTGTTGGTTGCCTCTTTATCATGGGTTCTGTTAATGTGTCCTGGCACCTCTCAGCAGGACTCAGCACTTGTGACATTTCATCCCGGCAATGGTGTGCTTCAACCACACCCTCTCCCCCCACAGACTCTCTGCCACATAGGTGGGTGGAGTGGAGTCACTGGAAGGCCAGGCACATGGAATGAGATGGGGTGTGACGTCACCAAAAAGTGATCAGTGTGTACACACACACACACACACACACGACAGCTTCTACAAAGCTGGAACCTGCACAGTCTGTGAAATAACGTGTTATTTTATGCCTCGTCTCCATTACCATGTAGAACCGTGAAATTCACTGTTCCTCCTGGTTAAAGATGTGTCTCCATTACCCTTCTTAATTCTGGAACTTGAACTTTTCGCAATTTTTCAGCAGGCTGGCAGCCTCATTTGGAAGCTTGTGCCGGCAGCACCGTTGGGCGGTCTTATCCCTGGTTCCAGTTTGGCAAAATCGCTGATTGGTGTAGGTGAAAACGTAGATGTGATGTCACACTAGTGTTTTGGTGTGTGGTTTCAACTGGCGCCATATTTAAAGTACAAAACGGTGTAGGTAGTTGTTACGGAAAGTAATAATTAGCGGAACATCTTTGCATGCGTTGCCTGTGCAGCCGGCATAGCAGGATCAGTCTTTCTCTGCTATTCCTATTTAATACTTTTTGCCTGGACTTCACGAGAAGTTTAAAAAGTAAACACAAACCAAAAAAATAAAATGTAAGCGACTCAAAATCAACTTTGTCTTGCATTTTGTAAATACACAAAATTCTGGCTCTATGTGATTGTTTTACTACATTGCTTCGCGGTCGGCAGTTACAGTTACAGTTACTCTGGATGCGCATCATCTTCTGACGGCGTCTTAAATCGTAAAAAACGTCATAAGAATGTTTTTCCCGCGAAAGACATCAGAGCCCACTTTCCACTGAAGGCAGTGGAGACATACCAACCCCCCAAGCCTGGTTTGAAGCCTACCTAGAACCGCCTAGTATAGCCTAGGTGGCCTCACAATGGAGACAAGGCAGTAATTGGACTGTGAATTTAAGTTTCCAAGTAAAACAATGTTATTACTTCTGGCTATAAGTAGATCTAAACATAGTTCTCTTAGTATCAATATTTGTCCATCAACTCTTTGCCAAAGTCAGGGCATTCTATTAATTAGATGGGTCCTCTATCACTACACAATTTTATTGACCCCTGGATAAATTCACCTGATTTTAATTGTCATCTTAATATTAGACCCTTAATTTGAGTTGAATTGGGTAGTTCTAGCAGGTGGGCAAACGTTCTCCTGGCAACACTATGTTATGTCGGCAATATAAACTCTGATTTGTCCTTTCAGAACAATAGCGCTTATTTTAATTCATAGTAACAAATACTTTGTACACAGAAATTGATTGAATATAGCTATTGTCAGTGTCTCATGTGAAAAAACACGATTACGCTTGAAAAACATTCACTAGAGTCTGTTTTATCCAACAGACTAATTTTAGCAGCACATGAACATAGAACCAGTATCTATGCAATGAATAGAACAATGATCATTGTAATGAATTACAGGCGCTATTATTCTGAAAGGACGAAATCAGAGCTTGTGTTGCTGACATAACATAGTGTTGCCAGGCAAATGTGTTTGCCCCCCTGCTAGAACCGTGCCTGTTTTCAGGGTTTTGGAAGAATTATATTTAATCATATATGAAATGTATTGTCCTGTACTGAGGTACTTCTGAATGCCATTTAGTGTTGGGTATGGATTTTTACGTACTTTAAAAATGATTCCAATTCCTAAACTGATTCTTGAAAAATGATATCAACCTCTTAGGGATCGCCCCGATTGTCAAATTCTACCTACAAAAACATACCCAAAGTTAACCTCTTGTTACACTGGACCTGAAGCAAGGAGATACATATGGTTGATATTTTTGAAAAGGAAATACTTTGACATTTTGGAAATGTAAATTTCTTTTAGAATAAATGTACACAGTGAATATGGGACAAGATGAAAGAAAATACATACATCATTTTTTTCCTACATCATGTTTCAAATGCAAATAAAAAGCCATATATTGAGGTCCTGGAAACAGCATGATATGGTTATAAAAGTTTTTATTTTTACAAAACAGAACTAAATCTTAAACGTGAACGGCCACTTCATTCACAGTCCCATCTTCTCTGTGCGTGCTGATGCATGCAAAAAGTCATGTAATTATGGATTCTGAGTGTAGATAGATTAATCATGTATCTGCGAACATCTACAGTAGATAGCCTGGGGATTCCAAATCAGATAGAATTCAGCAGCTGGAACACTGTTTAAGGTCAAAATTCCAGAAATAATTAATTAGTTAGCGATAGTTGTCATGATAGATTGTAAACAATGCGGTTTGCGCTAAATTTAGATTGAGTTTTGATCGTTTTCACATAACAAAGGCAATATTAGGGCTGTGCCGATACAATGATTTAATGATGAATCGCAATTCTTTTCTTCACGATTTTGTATCGATACTCTGGGCTCTAGAATCGATGTTTGCTCATTTTATTTAATGCCGGTAACATGTGAGAGAAAGAAGTAACGTGCGTGCAGTATTAAGCACAGTCCTGTAGGTGTCAGTAAGCACTAAGCAGCGGGTGAAACCCGCCGCTATCCCCACCCTTACCAAAGAACTGTGGTTCTTTGAAATTGAAATAACAGCAAAAAATAACAACTGGTGATGGGACAACCGACTGTTACGCGAGTCGGAGTCAACCGGATGGTTGTTGGTTGGCCTACCGAGATAATAGAGTTTGTCACCGGTTCGCGTGCCCACAGGGGGAGGAGACACACATTTGATTACTTTAGACTCAAGCAGTACCCTCGGTTACAGTCTCGTTCAGTAGCCTCTCCTTGTGACAGCCTGTACCATGCAGCCTGCAACATTAACTTAATATAACTACCATGACGTGTAGCTATTTGTATGTGATGTACTTCCCCATCGATAATGTGGGTGTCTTGGTTCTCTGCAAGTTTGGGTTATTAACCAAGCTTTGATTCTAGTGCATATATGATTGTGTTCATGGCAATTCCGCATGATTACATTAGACTCGAGTGGTTGCACAGTTACTTTCGGTCTCGTTCAGTAGCCTGGTGCGTGGTCTCGGCAATTCCGCTTGATTACATAAGACACAGGCGGTTGCACGGTTACTTTGGGTAGGGACATAATAAAATGCTTAACGTGAAAAAGCTTAACATGGTTTAATGTACACAAGTATCAATCGTCAACAAATTTCTCATGGCCATATCTTGTCATGAACAATTAAGCCTGTCAAAATAACTAAACCGAAATCCAATGATTATAGAAGTAATCTTACATTAAAGCTTTCTTCTTCATTGGCTCCAATGGCGAGGAAAAGGCTTAACGGGATTTAATGTATCTAAACAACAATCAATATTAACCACATTTCTCTCATATTTCTCATCATAACCACTGAAAACTATAAAAACAACTAACCCAAATTTGTTAAGTCTTTCTGCTCCATTAGAGCCTATTGTAAGGAAAGGCTTAACGTGATTTAATGTACCTAAACAACGATCAATAATAATCAAATTTCTCTCTCATATTTCTCCCCATAACTTTTTCTTCAGTTTTCAGTGGTTATGGGGAAGAATATGAAAGAGAAATGTGGTTATTGTTGATCGTTGTTTGGGTAGGCCTACATTAAATCACGTTAAGCCCTTTAGGTGTTGTAAATATGCTCTCAATATACCTTACCTGACACTGCTGTTGATATCCTGCCGCTAAGTTGCACTGGTTAAACTATTCTGAAGGTGAATCCTTAAATGTATGTTTTTTCAAATTTAAGTTAAATTTCTTATTAGGGGTAATATTATTAGACTGTATAATTCAAAAGACAATCTTTAAGTAACCCCCATTAACAAAAGATTGCCCAATATAAAATTGATATTATTTGCGTTCCTTTATCATTTCAGTAAGTATCGGGATTCAGTTGTGATATTCCAATAAATCGTGATGTATTGAATCGTAACATGTGTATCGTGATATATATTGTATCGCGAGGTACTTGCCAATACCCACCCCTAGGCAATATACCAACAAAAACAATGTTCCGTTTCATTGCTGGGAGGGAGCTGATTGTAAGTACATACCAATAACGGACGGTTGAGTACATTGCACTCATGTCACATTAATAAGTGGCATTTTTTTCTTCTTGTCACAGCTATTGTAAATCGGATATGTTAGCAAAATTTGTGAGATTCTAAGCTTTCTTGACGTGTCAGACATGTACAGTGGGTATGGAAAGTATTCAGACCCCTTTAAATTTTTCACTCTGTCATTGCAGCCATTTGATAGAATCAAAAAAGTTCATTTTATTTCTCATTAAATGTACACTCAGCACCCCATCTTGACAGAAAAAAACAGAAATGTAGAAATATTTGCAAATGTATTAAAAAAGAAAAACTGAAATATCACATGGTCATAAGTATTCAGACCCTTTGCTCAGTATTGAGTAGAAGCACCCTTTTGAGCTAGTACAGCCACGAGTCTTCTTGGGAATGATGCAACAAGTCTTTCACACCTGGATTTGGGGATCCTCTGCCATTCTTCCTTGCAGATCCTCTCCAGTTCCGTCAGGTTGGATGGTGAACATTGGTGGACAGCCATTTTCAGGTCTCTCCAAAGATGCTCAACTGGGTTTAGGTCAGGGCTCTGGCTGGGCCAGTCAAGAATGGTCACAGAGTTGTTCTGAAGCCACTCCTTCATTATTTTAGCTGTGTGCTTAGGGTCACTGTCTTGTTGGAAGGTGAAGCTTCGGCCCAGTCTGAGGTCCTGAGCAGGATATCTCTGTATTTGGTCGCATTCATCTTTCCTTCAATTGCAACCAGCCGTCCTGTCCCTGCAGCTGAAAAACAGCCCCATAACATGATGCTGCCGGCACCATGTTTCACTGTTGGGATTGTATTGGGCAGGTGATGAGCAGTGCCTGGTTCTCTAAACATATCAATTAGAATTAATGCCAAAAATTTCAATCTTGGTCTCATCAGACCAGAGAATCTTATTTCTCATTGTCTGGGAGTCCTTCATGTGTTTTTTGGCAAACTCTATGCAGGCTTTCATATGTCTTGCACTGAGGAGAGGCCCTGACTGGTGGAGGGCTGCAGTGATAGTTGACTTTGTGGAACTTTCTCCCATCTCCCTACTGCATCTCTGGAGCTCAGCCACAGTGATCCTTGGGTTCTTCTTTACCTTTCTCACCAAGGCTCTTCTCCCACGATTGCTCAGTTGGACGGCCAGGTCTAGGAATAGTTCTGGTTGTCCCACACTTCTTCCATTTAAGGATTAAGGAGGCCACTGTGTTCTTAGAAACCTTGAGTGCTGCAGAAATTATTTTGTAACCTTGGCCACATCTGTGCCTTGCCACAACTCTGTCTCTGAGCTCCTCGGTAAGTTCCTTCAACCTCATAATTCTCATTTGCTCTGACATTCACTGTAAGATCTTACATAGACAGGTGTGTGCTTTTCCTAATCAAGTCCAATCAGTGTATTTAAACACAGCAGGACTCCAATGAAGGGGTAGAACCATCTCAAGGAGGATTAGAAGAAATGGACAGCATGTGAGTTAAATATGAGTGTCACAGCAAAGGGTCTGAATACTTATGACCATGTGATATTTCAGTTTGTTTTTTAATAAATTTGCACACATTTCTACATTTCTGTTTTTTTCTGTCAGGATGGTGTGCTGAGTGTATATTCATGAGAAATAAAATGAACTTTTTTGATTTTATCAAATGTCTTTATCAATGAAACAAAGAGTGAAAATTGAAAAGGGGTCTGAATCTGGATCTCAAAGAATTAGCATATCATAGCAAATCATTTTTTCAGTGTTTGTAATACAAAAAAAAGAAAAAGTCAACCTTCAAATAATTATGTTCAGTTATGCACTCAATACTTGGTCGGGAATCCTTTTGCAGAAATGACTACTTCAATGCGGCGTGGCATGGAGGCAATCAGCCTGTGGCACTGCTGAGGTGTGATGGAGGCCCAGGATGCTTCGATACCGGCCCTAAGCTCATCCAGAGTGTTGGGTCTTGAGTCTCTCAACTTCCTCTTCACAATATCCCACACATTCTCTATGGGGTTCAGGTCATGAGAGTTGGCAGGCCAATTGAGCACAGTAATACCATGGTCAGTAAACCATTTACCAGTGGTTTTGGCACTGTGGGCAGGTGCCAGGTCGTGCTGAAAAATGAAATCTTCATCTCCATGAAGCTTTTCAGCAGATGGAAGCATGAAATGCTCCAAAATCTCCTGATAGCTAGCTGCAATGACCCTGCCCTTGATAAAACACAGTGGACCAACACCAGCAGCTGACATGGCACCCCAGACCATCACTGACTGTGGGTAGTTGACACTGGACTTCAGGCATTTTGGCATTTCCTTCTCCCCAGTCTTCCTCCAGACTCTGGCACCTTGATTTCCTAATGACAGGCAAAATTAGTTGGTGTTTTGTTGTGCTGCTTCTCTGTAGCCCAGGTCAGGCGCTTCTGCCGCTGTTTCTGGTTCAAAAGTAGCTTGACCTGGGGAATGCGGCACCTGTGGCCCATTTCCTGCACACGCCTGTGCATGGTGGCTCTGGATGTTTGTACTCCAGACTCAGTCCACTGCTTCCGCAGGTCATTTAAGGTCTGGAATCGGTCCTTCTCCACAATCTTCCTCAGTGTCCGGACACCTCTTGTCGTTGTGCAGCGTTTTTTGCCACACTTTTTCCTTCCCACAGACTTCCCACTGAGGTGCCTTGATACAGCACTCTGGGAACAGCCTATTTGTTCAGAAATGTATTTCTGTGTCTTACCCTCTTGCTTGAGGGTGTCAATGATGGCCTTCTGGACAGCAGTCAGGTCGAAAGTCTTACCCATGATTGCGGTTTTGAGTAATGAAACAGGCTGGGAGTTTTTAAAAGCCTCAGGAATCTTTTGCAGGTGTTTAGAGTTAATTAGTTGATTCAGATTATTAGGTTAATAGCTCGTTTAGAGACCCTTTTCATGATATGCTAATTCTTTGAGATAGGAATTTTGGGTTTTCATGAGCTGTATGCCAAAATCA
>JACXGM010013121.1:0-10738 GCA_016801145.1 Umbra pygmaea | reverse complement strand
CTTTATCACAATATGCTAATTTCTTGAGAAGGACCTGTATATGCAGAGTAAAATCTGCAATTGTGAGCAGTGATTCTAATCCACATTTGTTTTTGGCCCAAATATTCCATGGGCAGGACACTGATCCTTATGAGGTTAAAGAAAGGCTCTTTTAGAGTTTTTTTATTTAAAATGATTTAAATTCAACAATATATTAACGTTTTAAAGTACTTAAAAATATAATAAGTAAACCTAAGTCACCTAACACACAACTATAATAATTTAACAATAAATAACAGTTACACTATTAACAAGTAACAACTACATACATTTTGAGTTGGTATGCTAACTAAACCAGCTCCAAACTTATGCAGTTCTTTTGCAGAAAAATGACCATAGTTGCCTTCTCTGGCAAGATACGTCACCTCTCCTGACTTATTCTTCTGCACTACTGTATCTCAGACGTTCTCCCAAATTACGTTCTCAGGAAACTATTTTGAAAACATGAATTACGTTGTATGCCAACATATTTAGGGTGTTTTTAGATTTCAGCTGCAAGGTTTGTTAGGCTATATTCATCCTTTTATTACATTGCACCTGCATGTTTTATTTCGGCGGTTCATGCGAGAACATTCCACACATTCCATAGCATTCATAATTATATTCTAACGTCATGGTTAAGGTTAGCCATGTGGATACTAAGGTTAGGGTTAACATTACTAAAAATATATATATATATATAAATAAAATGTGAAAACAAGTCTGCATCACGCTGGAATGGAGAACAAAAACACACAAAGCTTCCATCTGGAGTCGCAGACTCTGGGATGAAAGTCAGGAAAATATGGAATTTTAAAAGCAGTCTATGTTTAAGGTATCTAGCGGTAGACTACAGAGAAAGTGTGATATTTTTACGTTCGTTTTTGGAGCATTAAATGGAAAATATTTCAGTCAACACATTAAGCGGTAATCCGGTCCGATTCCTATCGGTTGAATAGAACTGGATTTTGGTACCCAACCCTAATGCCATTGGAATAAACCCAATGGGAGAATATCTTTACCTGTTGTTCCCACCTTGGAATGTTATAGGATGCTTGGTTATTCTAGACTGGGCTGTTTCCTGTCGATAGCAAGATAGAGGCGCTGTGCAATATGATGGCATGTTAAATAGTAGACTAATCAATAAACTTGCTTATGCTGTGTCAAAGTGTTGATTCTCCGAGCTACAGAGATGGGAACCACTATGTCAAAGATGCATTCTGAGATTTTTGGCTGTATTGTAAATGGCCCTGACGAGCAAAAATGGGCCTTGAAACCAAATCCAGCCTGTGGTGTCATAGACATATAGAGTACAGTGCACTACAGATGAAAAAACCTAGCTAGCTGCCCAGAATAAAGAGCCCTTCTGATGGCTCAGCACTAGTAGACTAGATAAATGTAGAGAATATTGAGGACAAAATGCATTGAGTTATGGTTTGGAGCATCTCCCATACTGTTTATTAAATATGTTTTCAAGCACTTCAGGTAAGAGAAAGGGAAGGTTGGCCACCATTTAAACGATGGGAAAGCTAGCCTAAGCTTATTCGTGGGGGTGATAGCCCTTACCCCAGCCTGCTGCAGCTGCTACAGTCCGGTTGAATTCCACTGGAATTCCACACAGCGTGTAGCTCTAATTTTATTGGACATATTAACTATAAATTGTTTTAAAAAACATGAAATATTTGGGTGGTAATTATATAACCTTGTATGTGCTGTATAAGTGAGTAGCCTATGTGATCTAACTGTGTATCATTTTTCTTTCTTTTTTTTACTTAATTGTACTTTAGCGTTACATATGTTGACTGTCCAGTTTGTAGTTTGATTTGCCTACTGGAGGTCTTTCCTCAAGTACTCAATAAAAACAAAGAAATATATATTTTTCTGGTTGGATGCCAATTATTCTATTTGATATTTGACATTAGGTTGATATTTATCCAGACACTAGCTGATCATTTTCGCCAGTGAAACTGGACTATTATGACATGAAAACATCACTTTAATAACATTTAGGCACATTTGAATATTGAAATGCATGTTGAACCACAATATATTTTGTCTTCCACTTTAGGAATAGCTGGTCTATAACAACAGTACAGAACAAAAATAATGACTGTAGTTATCTTGTGTAAAAAACATTCTATATTGCGCGCCACCGAATATAGTGCGCAAACAGATGCCGTTTGTAAAAACGTGCATATCACGCTCTGTATTTTCGCTAAAATATGGTAGAACATTAGAAAAAATGCATAATAAATCCGTAGTATGAAAGCATTTCATCGAGGTACCGGGTGATGCAAAACATGTTGAATGCAAACTCTACCAACAATGGTTTTCATAACATAGTTCAACGTTAAATATGATGTCGCCTACAACTTCAAAATAGCTTATTTAGGTGCATGCTATAACACGCAATGCTTTGAATAATCTACTCGTTAACAAAACAAACAAAAGGTTTACTGTATGTCGGCTTTGGCTGTCCTAAATTTTAATTATCTAATCAGCCATTATTGTTATAACCAGAGACAAAGCCAAATTACAGGTTTATTACCTACATTTCAGTTTACAACTCGGTGAATGAATAAATAACAAAAGGTATCACATCATCTTGTCCGGTCAAGACACACAGTTCCCCATTCATCTGCCACATATACACTCACCTAAAGGATTATTAGGGAACACCATACTAATACTGTGTGACCCCCTTTCACCTTCAGAACTGCCTTAATTCTACGTGGCATTGATTCAAGACGGTGCTGAAAGCATTCTTTAGAAATGTTGGCCCATATTGATGGGATAGCATGTTGCAGTTGATGGAGATTTGTGGGATGCACATCCAGGGCACAAAGCTCCCGTTCCACCACATCCCAAAGATGCTCTATTGGGTTGAGATCTGGTGACTGTGTGGGCCATTTTAGTACAGTGAACTCATTGTCATGTTCAAGAAACCAATTTGAAATGATTCGAGCTTTGTGACATGGTGCATTATCCTTCTGGAAGTAGCCGTCAGAGGATGGGTACATGGTGGCCATAAAGGGATGGACATGGTCAGAAACAATGCTCAGGTAGGCCGTGGCATTTAAGCGATACCCAATTGGCACTAAGGGGCCTAAAGTGTGCCAAGAAAACATCCCCCACACCATTACACCACCACCACCAGCCTGCAGAGAGTGGTAACAAGGCATGATGGATCCATGTTCTCATTCTGTTTACGCCAAATTCTGACTCTACCATCTGAATGTCTCAACGGAAATCGAGACTAATCAGATCAGGCAACATTTTTCCAGTCTTCAACTGTCCAATTTTGGTGAGCTCTTGCAAATTGCAGCCTCGTTTTCCTGTTTGTAGTGGAGATGAGTGGTACCCGGTGGGGTCTTCTGCTGTGTTAGCCCATCCGCCTCAAGGTTGTGCGTGTTGTGGCTTCACAAATGCTTTGCTGCATACCTCTGTTATTTCAGTCAAAGTTGCTCTTGTATCAACAAGGCATTTTCACCCACAGGACTGCCGCATACTGGATGTTTCCCTTTCCACACCATTCTTTGTAAACCCTAGAACTGGTTGTGCATGAAAATCCCAGTAACTGCCAGCTTGGCAACATGTGGTTGGATGAACCATGTGCGCAACTCTCACAATCCTGCATCTGTCCAAGATTTGTGGAGCTGCCGACAACACAGGGTCAGTAGGAATTGGACAAGACCATTTATAAAAATAGGAGGCTTAAAAATGTATTTCAAAAGTCCCGGAAGGCATCTTGAAACAAAGCTTATTGTGAGCTTCAATCTCTGAGGTATACAGTCTGAATCCTGAGAGCCTTTCTAATAGTAACAAGAGGCAGGATTTAACAATGCCGTCATAATGAATTTAAGCTAGCAATATCTTGCATCTTTCCCAGTGTCATCTCCTACAGTGTATTTAGCTGACAGGGCACTGACAAACCTCTTCCTCTTCGCCCATGAGTAAATATAGAGAGAGCAATAAAGCGCATTCCCTGGAGGACAGGGCCAGTGACGTCAAGTCTCACTCTTTCATGGACTCATTGCATGACTGTGGTCCTCATCGCTGCAGTCTAAATCAACATTTCAACAACTGGCCAAAAAGTTTGACTTGTCAATAATGGAAACCAAACCAGAGCATACTGGCATTTACACCAGTCACGTTGTGTGGCACATATTGCATCGCAATATTACATACTCTTAGGGATTTGAAGAGTGAGATCGAACAGCTGATTTCCTCATATTGAATAACAAGAGATCGTCTTGTAGTTTTGTACTTCTGGTGAAGGATGGAGTATGAGTCAGTGAGAAGCACACGGATGGTGAGACAAAAAATATTTTAAAGAAAAGCTAGTGCAGTCATTTGTGATAAAACATTGCCCTCTAGTGGTTCCGTTCAACTTCATGACTCGAATGTAATTAAGTTAACTTCACTTATATATTTGTTTCTACACCCTTTACTAGCAGGTTGCGCACCTATGATGCAGACATACTTATGATGCTCTATGACGGTGTTGAAGAAGCTAGGATGTGTTTGGAATACTGACCTGAGAGTGAAGGTTTATGGGAATGCAGGGCAGATGGTACGCTGACAATTATACGGTGATCCTCCACGAGAGGCTCTGTACTTCCTGGAGAGCTGTAAAAAGAGAGAGAGACAGAGCACCATATATAACTAAAACAGATACCAGAGTTATTGATAAACATTTATTGTCAGTTGTTTTGTCCCACCTGTGTGAGCTGTCACTGGAACCACGATACCGACCGAGTACCAACACCTCATAAGGTTTCTTATGTGGAGAGTCAAGTGGGAACACATACTCCCCTGAGTTAGTGACCTGCGTGCGTAAGATCAGTTATTAAATCTGACAACTGTATCGATGTTTGATAAGCTTACTGAAACGCACAGACAAAATTAGAGGTCATAGATATCAGGATTTCCCAAATTCACTCAGATGTTTAATGTTTGTTTTTTTACTCCCTAAACTGGCACACTTGATTTAATTAAGTTAATCAATGTCTATGCTTTTGTTTATTTAAATCACATGTGCCATTTAACGCTTAAAACAATAATTGAAAAAATGTGGGGGACCTGTGCAGAACTTTGGGAAAACCTGTCCTAGATTAGAAAAAACTGAAATTTGTTTTAACCATGTAAACTAAGAGATGCTTAAGAAAGTATAGGTATAATATACACTCACCTAAAGGATTATTAGGAACACCCATTCAATTTCTCCTTAGTGCAATGATCTACTCAACCAATCACATGGCAGTTGCTCCAATGCATTTAGGGGTGTGGTCCTGGTCAAGACAATCTCCTGAACTCCAAACTGAATGTCAGAATGGGAAAGAAAGGTGATTTAAGCAATTTTGAGCGTGGCATGGATGTTGGTGGCAGACAGGCGGGTCTGAGTATTTTACAATCTGCTCAGTTACTGGGATTTTTAAGCACAACCATTTTTAGGGTTTACAAGGAATGGTGTGAAAAGGGAAAAACATCCAGTATGCGGCAGTCCTGTGGGCGAAAATGCCTTGTTGATGCTAGAGGTCAGAGGAGAATGGGCCGACTGCTTCAAGCTGATAGAAGGCCAACTTTGACTGAAATAACCACTCGTTACAACCGAGGTATGCAGCAAAGCATTTGTGAAGCCACAACATGCACAACCTTGAGGCGGATGGGCTACAACAGCAGAAGACCCCACCGGGTACCACTCATCTCCACTACAAATAGGAAAAAGAGGCTACAATTTGCAAGAGCACACCAAAATTGGACTGTTGAAGACTGGAAAAATGTTGCCTGGTCTGATGAGTCTCGATTTCTGTTGAGACATTCAGATGGTAAAGTCAGAATTTGGCGTAAACAGAATGAGAACATGGATCCATCATGCCTTGTTACCACTGTGCAGACTGGTGGTGGTGGTGTAATGGTTTGTGGGATGTTTTCTTGGCACACTTTAGGCCCCTTAGTGCCAATTGGGCATTGTTTAAATGCCACAGCCTACCTGAGCATTGTTTCTGACCATGTCCATCCCTTTATGGCCACCATGTAGCCATTCTCTGATGACTACTTCCAGCAGGATAATGCACCATGTCACAAAGCTTGAATCATTTCAAATTGGTTTCTTGAACATGACAATGAGTTCACTGTACTAAAATGGCCCCCACAGTCACCAGATCTCAACCCAATAGAGCATATTTGGGATGTGGTGGAACGGGAGCTTCGTGCCCTGTATGTGCATCCCACAAATCTCCATCAACTGCAAGATGCTATCCTATCAATATGGGCCTACATTTTTAAAGAATGCTTTCAGCACCTTGTTGAATCAATGCCACATAGAATTAAGGCAGTTCTGAAGGCGAAAGGGGGTCCAACACAGTATTAGTATGGTGTTCCTAATAATCCTTTAGGTGAGTGTACAAACATGTTTATGGTCTATGCCCTAGGAGGAGACTCTTAACAATAACAGCGCCTGTAAAGTGCTCTGGATAAGACCTTCTGACTGCTATGTGTCATACCTTGACCCAGAACCATTCTGCCAGAACCTCCACGCCCCAGTGTGGGTACAGATCTTCCCTGACGAAGCGCAAGTGGCTGGGCTTGTTGGTTACCCAGGTGACCACCATGCAGCCAGAGGAAGCCAGCAGGGGGATAGGGAGCCTTTTGAGCTGGGAGGAGGGCAGAAAGCTGTACCTATGGGTCAAAACGACAACTCAGAACGATCAAGACAGATTTACTGACATGTTTACCGAGGTGGCCAAGTCACACAATGTTATTATTCATTAAAACTACTGCACACATGACAGTCACACAATGTTATTATTCATTAAAACTACTGCACACATGACAGTCACACAATGTTATTATTCATTAAAACTACTGCACACATGACAGTCACACAATGTTATTAATAATTAAAACTACTGCACACATGACAGTCACAAAAGCATTATTAGGGAAATGAAAAGCCAGGGAGGCAATAAGATATTCAATTATTCCTCCACTTCACAAGAATGCCATAACACCAACCTGCCGCTCCTTTTGACAGACTTGTTCTCCCACGGAGGATCCATCACAATGAGGTCGAATAACTTCCCATCTGCAGGTGAAACATGAACATTGGACAGAACAGTCATCTCTCTCATTCTGATTTCAGTTGCTGACACCATACCAGTCCACTGGGTTTGTCACATTATACTTGGATAGATAGGAGTGACAAAAGACATCTTTTTAGTTATTTGAGATGTGTTTTCACTGTCGTAATACAAAATCAGATAAATGCTCTTCAACGTGATTAGGTCTAATACACACTCACAGTCAACCAGAGGCTGGACTCTGGTCAAATCGGAGAGCAGGAAGGCACATGATGGAGGCACGATATATTTCTCTCCCATCAGAGTCACCTCGACAGCACAGTCCACACAGCTTTCTGTGATTCGTGTGAAGAGGTCAAGGTGTGTCGTACTACAGCCGTCCTCAGGCCTTATGAACTGCACTGGGTCCTGGTCGATATCAGCCACTAGAGGGAGCACTTTAGCCATGTCACACAAGGCAGCCAGATTGCATTCCTGGGAGGGGAGAGGTCTGTTCTCATCTTTGACATCACTGAGGTATCCACAGGAGAGCCCTGCAGCCACCAGGGATTTGGTGCCCTCTGCAATGGCAGACCTGATCTGTATCAATAACAAAAATATGATCAGCAGTGTTCAGCTATTGAAGGTGTGTTTGTGTGCAATGTTATTCAATTGTTACCTTTTGATGGAATGCCAGTGAATCAATTTCTCCTTGGTTCATTTGATTGTGTTTTCGCTTTCTTCTCTGTAGGGTTGAATAAAATTAAAGGTCAGTAGTGCAAATGAATATTGCAAGGCACTTTACCCTAAGTTGCTCTGAGGGGAATGTCTGTATTTACTCTAAGTCGCTCTAGATAAGAGCGTCCGCTAAATGACAAAAATGTAAATGCAAACAAAATGTCACTGGATTGGATCAGAAGGGTGTCAGTACTTTCAAAGCACAGTGGTTTCCTGAAAATGATACATTTAACCTACTACACCACAAATCTACCACAAGCTGGTACTAGAACCCTGAAAGCACATGGCCACTCCTGTCCTGTTGAGCCAACATCAGAGAGTCATTATATCTAGAACCTAAACCTGTCCACTGGATCATCACCATTCTAGAAGGCATGGCCACCATGCCCTCTTGTGGCAGGTATTGTGAAATTTTCATGAATAAAACCAGATAGTAGGGATGAGCTGAAATCTGTATCTGTACTGGGAATGGGCATGGCCTTCCCGGAAGTGAGCAGAGCTACCCAGAAGTGTTTCCTTCAAGCCTGAAATCAATATGGTTTGCTCAGAAATTGCTACATTCAGAACAAAACTACACTGAACAAAAGTATAAATGCAACACTTTTGTTTTTGCCCCAATTTATCATGAGCTGAACTCATAGATCTAATACTTTTTCTATGTACATAAAAGGCCTATTTCTAAATATTGTTCACAAATCTGTCTACATCTGTGTTAGTGCGCACTTCTCCTTTGTCGAGATAATTCAACCAACTCACAGGTGTGTGTGCCTTAGGCTGGCCACAATAAAATGCCACTCTACAATGTGCAGTTTCATCACACAGAACAATGCCACAGATGTCGCACGTTTTGAGGGAGCAAAACTGACAACTCATTAGTTGTGTAACATTCAGGTGGTTTTCAGCAGGTCTGTCAATATATCTTTTATATACATTTCAGTGATTTAAAGCCACAACAGGTGGATTCAGTAACACCGCCAGCTCCGCAGGCTACTGAATTGTTTGTGATTGCTGAATCCACCTGTTGTGGCTTTAAATAACTGAAATTTATGTGAAAATATATTGACAGACCTGCTGAAAACCACCTGGATGTTACACAACTAAATGAACAATTTTCTATGAACAAAAGACAATATTTGAATTTTTTGGAAGGATAAAATGGTTCACAACTTTTTCTAGCAGCTGTAGTAACTTCTGAATTGGCATCCTTGACAATAAAGAGAAAAAAAACGTTTGATGAAATCATAGCTGCTAACTTTCACGCAGTGCCCGTGAAACACACGCATGTGATTGGTTTCACACGCACACGCACCAATGTGAAACCAAATATAATGCGTGTGTTTCACCGCACTGCGTGAGAGTTTAGCAGCTTTGAATGAAATGCTAGAGTTTCTGGCTACATTTTATGGAAAGAATACATATACACTTTGAAAAAAGCTCTACACTTTTTTCGCCGGAAAAATCTATTACATTTATTGGCAACCTAAAGATTATAATGAACTCAATTTAATTCTGCAATAGCATTCCAGTATATCTCAGTGATGACTAGTTATTCCATACCTTTGATGGATTGCAATCCACTGAAGCGTCACCTTCATGAAATGTGTCCTGCATGTCACTGTCGTTGGTGCCATTGCCTTTCAAGCGAACATGAGACTTTAAAATATAAAAACACTGCTTTTTAAAACAACATTTAAAATACGACTTCGCCCTCGCTGCGTTTCCCTCTGAAGTACATACTTGAACCCCCTGGTTGACAAATGAACAGGAGTCCAGCAGCCACCCATTGGCATGTTTAATCACGATCGACATTACAAAACTAAGACTATTAAACTAAACTTCAGTTGGTAAACATTGTCTGTACCATTTTGGAGGGTCGTATAAGTAATGTCTTTAGACGCAAATGATTTCAATCCTTTTATATACTGTCATTGTTGTAATCACATTGTTTGCGCGCACCGCCATGCTTGTTATTGTCACGTGCATTATTGATTTTACGCGTCATGGGCCAAGTTCAGCCTAAAAAAGTTCTCAAATATTTAATGTCGCATTTGACGAACCGGTAGGCTATTTTAAACAATTGTATTTCCTCGTTTAAAAACGTTGCATCTCACTGAACGCATCCAAATTCATGCGCAGTACATTGCGAACGCTCAGCACTTAATGCTTTCTAGCGAAGAAGAAAATGACCGAGTCGAGAGAAGCAAGATGCTGTAGAAGTAAAAATCAAAATAAATGTATAAAAAATGTCGATAACGGCACTGATAAGACACATCAGACGGTTGTGGTATACGACTGTCGCATTGACGGCAAAGACGCCACTGAGAGATTTGTAGACATCGGTGACTTGGACATCAACGACTTTCTTGAAGTTGTTTCAAAGGTATCATATTATTAGATGTTTTAAAGTTCCCTTTACAGGCTAAGGAGGAACCCAGGTAGTTATTGTTTGTACGGCAATAACTTTTTAGTTCAGCAAGATTCCTTGGCTGAGGTAGTTAATTGTTAGCTGGTACAATAGCTTGCTAGCTAAACCTGGTCAATTAAACAGCCACCTGGCAACATGCTTAATTGCTAATTTGCATCAGCTGGCTCGTGCGTTAATGTAGCGACTACTTTACCACTCAGAATCTGATACAACCTGTCCAAAAAGGTTCGATACAACACACACAGTTATTTTGTAATGTTTTTTAATACAGCATATAAATATTTTCAAATTATGGACACCTGGGGGGTATTGCACGAAAGTAGAATAAAGAAATCCAGGATAACTGAAAAAGCGCAGCTTGACTTAGTGTGACCTGCACATCGCGGCTTAATCGGTTGCACGTTTGCTTAGCCAGGATGAAAAGGTAAAGCTATGTCAAGCCAGATGTAGATATTCTGGATAAGTGCTCGTTCACGGCTTTCTTAAATAGACCACG
>JACXGM010013120.1:0-23341 GCA_016801145.1 Umbra pygmaea | reverse complement strand
AAGCGCTTGTTTAAATAATTGAATATATATATTACTTGATTCAATTTGTTGTTTGCCTAATTTCTGCCCTCATGTTCTAGGCCACCCCGAAGTGAAAGGGAAAAAATAAACCACTTAATAGCAATGTGCTGTATATAATTAATTCGTAATTCTGAAATGTAATTTGCAATATGGGGTAGTTGCTATGCAGACACATTCACCAATGATCGCTGATTCAACAATTCACTGAACAAGGTGGTTATACCATGAACACGCCTAGTCACACTATAGAATTTGCGTACACAAAGTCAGACCAGACGTGAGATTTTATCGCAGCCTACGATCACGTTCAAATTGATAAATCCCTTGCTTTGCGTAAGAATCGCCGTACGCCCGTCGTACGCCTGTTTTAGGTCGTACGCACGTTTCATAAATGAGGGCCATTGTGTTTGACCCCCTTTCACCTTCAGAACTGCCTTAATTCTACGTGGCATTGATTCAACAAGGTGCTGAAAGCATTCTTTAGAAATGTTGGCCCGTATTGATAGGATAGCATCTTGCAGTTGATGGAGATTTGTGGGATGCACATTCAGGGCACGAAGCTCCCATTCCACCACATCCCAAAGATGCTCTATTGGGTTCAGATCTGGTGACTGTGGAGGCCATTTTAGTACAGTGAACTCATTGTCATGTTCAAGAAACCAATTTGAAATGATTCAAGCTTTGTGACATGGTGCATTATCCTGCTGGAAGTAGCCATCAGTGGATGGGTACATGGTGTCCATAAAGGGATGGACATGGTCAGAAACTTTTTCCTATTTGTAGTGGAGTTGAGTGATACCCGGTGTTGTCTTCTACCGATGTAGCCCATCCGCCTCAAGGTTGTGCATGTTGTGGCTTCACAAATGCTCTGTTGCATACCTCGGTTGTAACAAGTGGTTATTTCAGTCAAAGTTGCTCTTCTATCAGCTTGAAGCAGTCGGCCCATTCTCCTCTGACCTCTAGCATCAACAAGGCATTTTTGCCCACAGGACTGCCGCATACTGGATGTTTTTCCCTTTTCACACCATTCTTTGTAAACCCTAGAAATGGTTGTGCGTGAAAATCCCAGTAACTGAGCAGTGAAATACTCAGACCAGCCCGTCTGGCACCAACAACCATGCCACGCTCAAAATTGCCTAAATCACCTTTCCCATTTTGACATTCAGTTTGGAGTTCAGGAGATTGTTTTGACCAGGACCATGTGATTGGTTGAGTAGATAATTGCATTAATGAGAAATTGAATCGGTGTTCCTAATAATTTTTAGGTGAGTGTATATAATATGGGGCTTCCAGCACAGTTTGTGATCAATTACAACACCAAGGGCCCTGTTTTAATGGTCTGAAACGCAATTATCGAACGTGAAATGCAAGTGACTTGGTGGGCAGATCTTGGGCGCTGCTGCTATTATACCAGCGGGATAAATTACTCATGCGCCCGATGCAAATCTATAATGGGTTGGTCTAATGTAGCTACATTAGTCATAGGTGTGGTTTGGGCTTAATGTGCAATAAATAAATCAGAGCATCATCTCACATTCCCTTTAAGAGCAGGCGCGCTTGTTCCATGGCAGACTGCTATTATAAGATTTTGGTTAAGTGGCAAACATGCAGTTCAACCTCACGTCAACATTCTTTTCCTCTTAAGGCTCAGTATCCCGCCGGCTGGGTATAAATAAAAAAACTAGACTAGAATCACAGTATACAAGTCAAATTTTTTGGTAATATATACATGTCCCATATCTTTACAAAGCTTAAAATCTCAGGAATCTAGCTAATATCTCTGTTTTAGAGTAGCTATAACAAAAATAAACATTAAACCTTATAATGTGAGCTACGTGCCTTGTACACCTGCATCTCAAATAAAATAAGAGGTGGATTAAAATCACTGCTCAAAACTGCAATTTTTAATTAATATATACAGTACATGTCTTATATCTTTACAAAGCTTAAAAACTCAGGGATCTAGCAAATGTCTCAATTTTACAATAGCAATAACAACCATAACATAACACGGCATAATGTAAGCTACGTTCTTTTTTTTTGCCTTAGACAATACAATGTGGATTACAATTAAAGCTCACAAATACAATTTTTAGGCTATAAATACATGTCTTATATCTCTACAAAGCTTAGAAACTCAGGAATTTAGCAAATGTCTACATTTTACAATAGATTAGGCAACAAGATAATTATTAGTCATAATGTGACATACATAGCCAGTAACAAAAGCTATTAGTTTGTACACTCAGCTGGCCGAATGTCAATGAGAAACACGGCTCACAACATCATTTTTTAGGTTATAAACATATCTCTTATATCTTTACAAAGCTTTGAAACTCAGGGATCTAGCAAAAATGACCATAACATAACATGGCATAATGTGAGCTATGTGCCTAGTAAACATTGACGGGTAACACTTTCGGATAAGGGTACATGTGCTAACATGAACGAATGATGAACATATACATTAACAAGAAATGAATAATGAAAACTCATACTGTATCAATAATGTACGAATACATTAACTAATAGTGATAACCATCATTTGTACATGTTTATACCCAAAATTAACTCATGTCAATTTCTGTATGAACAAACACTTTCTGCTATAATCTGTTAATGTTGATTCATGTCGCAAACTCATGAAGCTGTTGGCGTAACAAAACCATTAATAATCAAAACCATAACTTTATTAATGATTTACAAATGCATTAACTAGTGTTGTTTATTCATGTTGACACAGGACATTAACTCATGTTTTACCTTCCAATGGCTTTACAAATGTATATTTTTCATTGATGTGACTGTACTTGGATTTATCTTTCACTTGCCTGTTTCTACTTCCACTGACAAGACATTACTCATCTCTCATTTACAACAATTCATTAGTTCAGATTCCTTTGGGATGCTTAGTAACCAGTGATCTGTCAGTAGGAATTAAGCATTCTTAACTGAGAGTTCCTTATTAGTTAATCATGCTTATGCTCAAACGTAATGACATCAAGTCTACCACGGGACGGGATGAAAAAACACTTGACACATTCAAATGTACAAAGTCAGTACTCATAACATCAGTCAGTTAAACATCTTCATAATCTAAAAGGTTTAATACAATTAAGTTTTGCATCTAAAACATTCAAACACATTCAGGCAGTGATTTGCAAATGAGGATGGTTTACAGTTATAAAGTGAATAAATCAGTCTTCTTCAGCGCAAAAACCATGATCCACTATGAATAATCCATTACAATTTATTTGCAATTAAATGGATACGTTTTTCCAGATTTTCCCCTCATTCATGTCCTCATTTCACACGCGCTCATAGCATCAGTCCTAGTTCGGTTCTGTGCTGTGGCAGTCAGTCAGTTTTCGGCGCATGCTCAGTGTCATCTGATCATCGGTTCTCAATTCTCAAACGTCCAAAATTAACAGTTCTCGTTCAGGGTACTGTTGATCCAAAAACCATTGCAACTGATTCTTACGAGAACTGTTGACAGGAAGGCAGTGTACGTTAACAGTAGGTTAACCTCTTAAAGATCAGTCCCCCCCCAAAAAAAAACTGGACTAGAATCACAGTTTACAAGTCGAATTTTTAGGTTATATATACACATGTTATAGCTACTGTAAAATTTAGCTTTCTGTAGATATATAACAAAATAATAATTTCACCTCATAATGTCAGTTACATGCCTTGTACACATGCGCCTCAAATTAAATGAAATGTCAAACTAGAAACACGGCTAACACTCTCATTTTGTAGGTTATATATAAATGTCCTGAAAGTTTAGAATCTTGGGGTATTAGCAATTATCTCTATATTTTAGTGTAGCTTTATAATTTAAAACGTTATGTCTACTTAATGTCAGCTACGCGTCTTGAAAAAAATGTAATTGTACTTGGAAATATAGGAAACCACATTGAGAAATAACATATTGTACTAAAAAATATAGTACTTCCTATAAATCCTTTTTGGTCATCAAAGGGTCCCAGTAATGACAAAGCATAGTTTTCACAAGTAAAATCCATCTTGTTATGTGGAAATTACTATTTCATTACCATCTGTGTACAAGCATCTATTCTGAAACTAACCACAGGCACGTTGTTCATAAATCATGAGGCACGCTTCTGAAACAAAGATGCATTTGAAGCGTACTGCTACCCTCTCCGATTTCATCATATTTGGAATGCTTATAAAACAGAGATTTTAAAAATGAGCAAGATCACCAATTTAATCTAACTACACCAGAGATATTTTATAAAACACATTTGTTGATCTGTCTCAGGAACCGGATAAAATGTCATCACGTTGCGTTTTTTTGTAGATATATTATATATATATATCAAATAATGCTATAGCTGATTGGCTGTTTACTCTTTCATTCCAAAATTTTAGTCCTATGTTGTCATCCCTTGTGCCTTGTGGGACGTGATTAGAAGTTTTTCCAGTATATATTTTTTCTCAATATATGACTGTGTAGTTGTCTTTCAAAGAGGATGTAGAAAACAGAAAAAAATTGTGCATTTTCCTAATTTCATCTTGTGCCATATTCACTGTGTATATTTATTCTAAATAAATTTTACAAATCCAAAAATCTCAAAGTCTTTCCTTTTAAAAAATATTAACCATATGAATGTACTTGCTTCAGGTCCAGTGTAACATGAGGCTAACTTTGGTTTAGTTTTTTTAAGCAGAATTTGAAAAGTAGGGGGTAGCCTTAAGAGGTGAAGTTCTCTATAGCATCACAAATGACTTGTATGTTGATTGAATGTATATTCATATATATAATTCAGCCTAAATAATTTGGGTAAATGTGTACACTGCAATTATGCTTATTTTTCACATGTTCATCAACACCAAAATGATTTATTTTGTGTGGTAATAGTTTTCGTTGTAATTATTTATGGTTTGCAGAAATGGGAACTGTTGCGTCTGTGTAGATGAGAGAAGTATATGCTCATTGTGTACGCTACATTAGGGCTAAGCATGCGCCCTTAAAATAGCATTTGAAAAACGTGCCACTGACATTAGACTAGGTTTTTCCTGGTCTGTGGCGGAATTGTTTTCTGAAACTGCAAAGTACAACCAGGGAACGTTTGCGCCGGAACATCCCTCCTCTTTTGGCTGAACCGCCCCCAGGAGTACAATTTCATTCCTAAATTGAGGTGTGCAAAATAGGAATGATACATGCATCTGTGTAAAAAGTCAATTGCGCTGGGTGCTAGATAGGGCCCCCCAAATCTTATTTTTATACTCGTTCAATATTTCATTATCAATTACTATTTTAACATCTATATTTCTAGTGCGATGTCCAAGTAAGATCAGTTTAGTTTTAGTCAACTTTAATGATAACTTTGAAGCAAACCAAAATTTTAATTTCGTCATATCCTTTGTGACCATTTCCAACATATGCTGCAAGTCATCCCCACAACAGAAAACACCTGTGTCTTCTGCAAAAACAGTGAATTAAAGTAAAATTGATACATTACAAAATGTCATTTAGGTAGGGGATACACAATTTACTCGTCACGTCCTCATTGCAATTCCTGTTCAAATGGCAAAATAAGCACTGCATTGTGTAGAAAATCATTATTCAATGTACTATCTAAACTCCTTTTTTTATATGTTTTAAAATATAATGAAATACATGTTCTACAGCTTTTGGTAAATGGTCACCTAAAGAGAAAGTAATGTTTAACTACACAAAATCATTGTGTTGAGTGGACATTTAGTTTTGCCAGTTTTTTTTTGTTGAGACCAGTCTTCTCCCTAGTTGGCTCAGTGGTTAGAGAGTCATGCTTCTAATTGAAAGAAATGGTTTCATTCCCAAGTGGGCCAATGACATTGAGCAATGCATGCTTCTGGCAATGGGTACTCAATGCTGCTCTTGGACAGTTATTTCCTGTAGGTTCTCTCCCACCCCAGTTGTGACTAACCCGATAAAGCTTTTCATCCAACTAATTTAGGGTTGGAATGAAAACCTACAGGATCAGGTTAGCTCACCAGGAGAAGGATTGTGCAGCCCTGCTTTTGGGGATGTCCCTGTACAAACTGTGTGTCGCTATGGATAACAACTATAGAAGTGAAAGACTAAAATGTTAATTGAATTGTTTCTACAACAAGGAAACTAACACACACAGGCTTTTAATGCTGTAGCCCAGCATGGTTTTTGCTCAGCCTTAGTGTTTGGCAGGCGGAAATTAGCTCAATGTTTTGCGCAGCAGGAATGGTGTTTATAGTGCATGCAGGAACAAAACCGATTGCCACTGGTCAGCTTTCTTCTTTGTAATATCTTCTTCTTTGTTAGTCAATTGAAGTGACACTCAGACCCATTCTACCCCCTCAAATCGGATGAAAGGTCAGGGGTCCCTTCCCTTGAATGAAGGGAAGGCAACTGATATTCTAACCTTCTTTCCTTCATTCCTAACCACATTAGGAGTGGGTGAAAAGAGTGAAGATTCCTCTCCTTAAATGCCAATGAACTATCAAAAATAGTGTGGTGAAAAAAATGCAACCATACATCTCAGAAATTGTCCTGAATTACGTTCTCCAATTTTTTGAAGACATTATGTTATAAGCCAACATATTTCAAGTTTTTTTATGCTTCAGCTACACTGTATTTTACTATCAGCCTATATTAGTCCTTTTATTATGTTGCACCTTTACGTTTCATTGTGTGGATTCATGAGAGAATATTTCACACATTCCACACTGCCAAAATAAGACATAAATAAACATATGCATCAATAAAGACATGTATACATAATTACATAGGGGGAAAAAAATGGAAAATTCTACATTTATCAATGAATATTTCCTATTTATTTATTTCCATGATTATTTCTGTATTTATAAATTTTCATATATTTATTTATTTCCATAGACTTTTATTTCTGTATTTATTTATTTTCGTATATATTTATTTCTGTATTTCCACATCCTTAAGACAATGAGGAAGCTGTCAATCAATGTATGTCACAGTGTAATCTTTTTCCGATTGGTTGATCGGTATCATAGTGTGAAGATCAATTTTACATGCATAGATTGCTATGACTATGTTAGTAGGCTTCATTAATGGCTACATATAGGCTCTTGCCAGAGAGAGCCTTGGCTAACCTAGCTGAAAATGCTATCTTTGGTTATTATTTGAAAATCAGCATCTAACGATACAGAAGTTGACGTCATACGAAATCCTCACGGATATCCAATTTTTGTTCTCAGTCTGTTGATGCAGGAATTTGGATGAATTGTGATCGTTGCCTTAATTTTTTCATATATATATATGATTCTGTTAATGCCAGAGCAGTCGGATGCCATTCTCATACATTGCCAATCAGTCGTGGCACCAGAGTATTTGTTTTGGCTAAACTACGGTGGGGCTAATCCACACAGTGGTGGGGTTCAAATCAATGTCTTAATTTCAATGTGAATACATACACACACAATAGAATAGAGTATACTAACACAATTCCCAGTAGCTAGAAATACCACGCTGGACTGACAAATGTTTACAAAATTACATCAAGAGCAACAGACGTGGACAGTCACTACTACTGAATTTAGGCAATAGCCTTTTTCGTGCTATTTCGACTCATTCTCTTTGTTTGGCAAACCTGTCCACTACAGTAGGGGTGGGCAGATCGATAAAAAATATAGATACTGTATAGGGGCTGTAGCCTAACCAAGTCAGACCCTGCCACCTGCCCTGTTACCAATGGATGCTGTGGAAAGCCATTTGTTAGTAGGATTGTCTGTTTGTGACATTGCATCTCGTTTTGGGGTTGGTGAAAGTATCCGATATCCTACATACCAACCCCGTGTCGTACCCTTGGTTCTTCCCCAGCTGTGTTTTTTACGTTCACAATCTGTTCTCTGATCTCCCGCTCTTGGTTTGATTGCTATGGCTGAATGATTAGGTCTGCCCCCCCATTAGCTTAAGGATGTGGACATACAGATATAAATATATACAGAAATTAATAAATACAGAAATAAAACAATAGGGAAATAATATTGATTCATTGTATAATTTTATATTTTTATGTATATGTTTATTTATTTATTAATTAATTTGTCAGACTTGGTCCTCCATACATATATTCCCATACATACATTCCATAGTGTTTATAAGTATTTTCAAACATTCACATTTAAGGTTAGGGTTAAGGTTAGGCATTAGGTTACTAACAATGAAGGTTCCTGTCTGTTGCTTGTAAGGAAATGGCTACCATAGTGGTGAGAAACACCATCAGATTACAAGCTAACTATAGTAAAAAAATTATTCTAATTCTAGAGTGCAAATAATAACAATATACCACACATCTGAACTAAAGTAAGGGGCAGCGGCAGTTGGTGGATCTTAATTGGAGAGGGCGGGCTCATGTTACGCTCGGGACCAGAGCGAATGGAACGGTGCGCAACACACCAAACCCATTGTGCGATACTGTGCGATACCGTTCCGTTTCCTCCAGTTCGGACAGTACTATGAGCCAGCGCCCCCAAATTAAGATCCACCGACTGCCGCTGGTAAGGGGCCTTAAAAATAGTTTTGCAATTAGGAAAGTCATGGATGATACATGGTTGATGTGTCCAAACAGTTAATGATGGCAGCATTTCACAGCATTCAATTAATTGAGTGAAATTATTTAAAGATATGTTATGATATGGCCGGCTTGCCCGTGGCACCATGCAAAAAAAGGTGCACTTGTTCTACATGGCCGGTAACCTATCCTCGTAGACATAATAAGGTCCATACTTCACAGAAATGTACATAGACCAGCTGGATTCCCCAAGTGTCTCTCTTGTGGGAGTGCTTGTGTACATGCTGACTGTGTGCTGGCATCAAGAGGATTTTTTTACAGACCGTGATTGGTTGACTTGTCCTTGTCTTCCGGATTCTATGAATTCATTGGAGTTGGAGCGAAGTGAAGTTGCTTTAGAGTCGAGTCGCTTGAAACCGAGGCACATTGAACTCTTTCTATGTTATTAGTGTTTCTTCTCCAACAAAATGGAGATGAAGAAAGAAGGACAAGGATGGCAAAAAATAACACGTGTTTAGTTAGACCTACAGTGCCTTGCGAAAGTATTCGGCCCCCTTGAACATTTTGACCTTTTGCCACATTTCAGGCTTCAAACATAAAGATATAAAACTGTAATTTCTTGCGAAGAAGCAATGTGGCAAAAGGTCGAAATGTTCAAGGGGGCCGAATACTTTCGCAAGGTACTGTATATATATATATACACACACATATATATACACACATATTTAAAGTGAAGAAGAAATATGCCCAAGACAAATAGACACTAATCTATGAAAGCAGCCACAGGTGAAGCTGGGAATGAGGAGACAGATGAAGGCTGCTGTGACAGTGGTGGTAGAGACCAGGGTACAGACTGACAGGTGCAGCAATGAAACTATACACAACAGAGTATAAAGCTGAGTATAGACTACACGATTTTAGTGCCAACTTAGCTGTTCCAGAAGAATTTTTGAGGTCTTCGATAAAACTCATAGATCAGAGCCAAATCACAGCTTGCCCCATTCACCGACGCTCGTTGTCACACACCCCAATATTTTATTTCTGGCATGTATGATAGTTTCACTTGTCATAAGTGATTTTGTGAAATCTGTGAGGAGCTGGAGCCAATGAGAGAGCAGAAATATTGTGGCTTTCGATCATAAATTAAAAAATTAGCATAACGGGCTATATCTACACTAATGACTAACCATTTAGATCAAAATAACTACAGTATTTACGATACTTGTTGCTCACATCTCCCTCAACCATTCTCTCCAAAATAGCTTTATAGTTTTTCTCTTTTATTTCCCCCCACAAATGATTGCGCAGACAACTTGTATACAAGCTGCTAGACTTTCTCATGAACAATTTCCAACAAAGTCACATGAAATACAAGCAATAGTGTGTTTTTGTGAGAAAATCTGGTCACCATCTGGTCATGGATCTCTCAAGATCGTGTAAACTGTGTACCTTGTTTGTGCTCGGTGGTGTAGTGTGAGCACCACTCCTTCAACAAGACGTAAAATTGCAAGACAGAATATTCTGTAATGTGAGCAGTACCGCAATTTTTGTAGTTGGAAAGTCGTGTAGTGTAATCAAGGCATTAGTTAGTTCAATTGATTTTGATCTTTGACTGTAGTTAATATTGAATATTATTCATTTGCAATATCAAAAAGCAGAATCAGAAACAGAGAGCAGATTAAAAAGAGAAACAGAAACAGAACATTTTACGACGTGCTTTTGTGTGTAACAAACTACTGCATAGTGTAGGCAAACATCCTATACAGCTCTGGAAAACATTAAGAGACCCAATGCAAAACTTTTGATAAGTATGTTTTTGTCTAAATTAAAATATTGTAATTTAGAGCATTTATTTGTAAAAACCACAACTGGTCAAAATAAATATTTTTGAAAAATATACATTTCAGTCAGACCTCGAATAATGCAAAGAAAATAAGGTCATATTCACTTTTAAACTACACAATACAAATGTGTTGAGTTGAGAAATCAATATTTGGTGGAATAATATTAATTGTATAATAATAATAATAATAATTTCCTTTCATGCATCCTGGCATGCTCTCCAAGTCTTTCACATTGATGTTGCATTACTTGCATTACAAATATTCAAACATCTTCTTGATCACATTCCAGATATTCACATTCCAGATATTTACATTCCAGATATTCACATTCCAGATATTCACATTCCATATATTCACATTCCAGATATTCACATTCCAGATATTCACATTCCATATATTCACATTCCAGATATTCACATTCCAGATATTTTCAATAGGGTTTATTAAAAAAGAATGCAGTGGTCTCTTGATTTGTTCCAGAGCTGTATATGAATTATTTGGATTTTCAAAATATAATTAAATACCATTTTTACAGGCGTCGTTATATCGCAAATTTTAAAGCACTTTTAAATACTTTATTATTACATGTACTTTTGTTAGCATCCAATGATAGCACTGCATCATAGTTTAGTATCATATAGTGTGTTAATTTGTATTTGGGAACTGTACACCCTAGATTGGAGCTACCTTTACAGTAATGCTATTGGTCAAAATTATTTTATAGAAGATTCAATTGGCCTTGCTATTTTTGTTCAGTCCGGCTTTGGTGTTAAACCTCTGTCTCTTTCACTTTACAGGGACTGTTGGGGGCATATCCTTCATGCCTTGCAGCCTTTATTTCCATATTGTTCACTCTCAGATCATGCTTAGAATTAAACTTGGTTAATGTTAGTATCATCTTGTTCACACAGTTGTATTTTATAATGCAATAATTTATTTTACAATGTGGATATAAAGCTATTTGCATGTACATGAATACATTATCAGATTAAATTCGCACATTAAAATTGTGAATTCACATTGTTTGGATGCTTATTCCAATGTATTCCTTCATTTTTTAAGCTTTGTCAATTAATTTGATTAGTCTTGCACAGGTCACATGTAAGGTATAAGGTTTGATAAAAATATCCACACATTAGAAGATCAGATCAACTGCAATTCATTGAAGAATACTCAAAGGTCAGCCCCAACCCCAAGGACACTTCCTCACATTAATACTTGAATATAAACAACTTAATTATCCTGATATTACCGTAGAAGATAGTATTCGCAAAACCAAACATAACAGCCTCAATATGTGTCATATTTTCTGAACTATTTAAACCAGATATCCCTTATTACCTAACTGCTATGTAACTGCTATCCAAAGCTAACTGCTATCCAATATATTTTTTTACAGAAAATCAATGGTTTTCAGTCCCTTGGTTTCTCAGTCCAATCAGAAAGATGTGATTTTTGCAGTCTAGATAGTATTGTTAGTAATCAGATCTTCAAAAAAAATAAAAAGGACAGTGGGCATGGCAAAATTTGGAAACAGCAAATATGAATCACCATTAGCCTCTGACTAGGCACTCCCCCCTGAGCAGATTCTGCATTTCATAGACTCTGCCAGCAGTGGCTTAAATATTTGGATATATGTTGTTTGATATATGTTGTTTTTTGTTTTTTATGACTGATTTCATGGTAAAATCAGAATTTGGCAGTGCATAAACATGTAGATGGAACACAAGCAATGGCAAATATCAGAAGGCCTTGAACATGCTTTCTTTGCGGTTCAAGGCAGTAAGGATTTAGCTTAGCATATAAAATATGGACATATTGCACAAGATTACTGCTTAAGCAAACACTTTTCCTTCTGAGGTCCAGCTAGAGGGTACAAATGAAATATTTCCAATCCTATATTTAGTTGTTGGACCACTAGATGCTGGCCAATAAAATCAGTAACTATTAGAATTTACAAGATCTGAGTATCACAAGTCTAAAAACCAAAAGGATACAACATTTGTCTTTCAGCCCGATCAATCACCTTAAAAAGTCAAACAATTGTTGTCCCTGTTGCATTCCACTTGAGGTGAAAATGGCCAAGGTGACCTGCTTGGCATCCACATTCCAGAAGCAATAAATTATATTGATAAGATTGACATAATACAAATTCCATGACTATGTAAAGGTCAATCGTACATCTCAGAAGTGCTATGGAATTATGATATCAAGGAACTATTTTGAAAACATGAATTGTGGTACTGTATATGCCGCTTGTTCTCATGGCAATATGTGGGTATATCTCAGAAGGCTATCCGCCACACTGGTGGGTAAATGTTTGGACTTGAAGTTGTGTAATAAAATATCTGGCATATTGGCTAAGAGGAATTTACTCGTTTGCAAGCAGAGTTGTGGAATAGTCAGACTATTTTTTGTGGAAACACGTAACCTAAAGCAGTAGTTTCTCAATTGAAGTAATTCGTTATTACTTTTCAAACAAGAATGGGAATGCATATGCGGATTGGAGTAGCGAAATTGGAAGGAATCAAAAAGCAAGGGGCAAACAATACATTTTTCATCTGATCCAATCTGGCGTTGGGCATTGTCTGGCTGCCAGCTGTCTACCCCACACCTATCCTTCCCAAAGTTGCTTCCTTAGAGACGCTAATACAGAGGATGGGGGGAGGTTTCGAAGTATCACCCCCCTCACTGGACCACTCAAGCACAGCCTGAATGTAAAGACCAACCGAACACCTAATGTAAAACAACAGCCAATGGACCAAATATTATGACAGTTGATGTTTTTCTTACCGTCCCATAAAGGGAGAATTTGGTATACACTTACCAGCACGTTGCAGATGTCATGTTTCTCTTTACAGATAACTATATAGTTGGCTGGCCAGAATATGTAGGAAGGTTCCACATAGTCAAACGTATGAACCCCCCCCCCCTCGAGGTTGGGACATTTCAATTTCATATAAATGTGCACAGCCTGTTCTTTTGTTAGCTCCAGTTTGGCGACTTTAAGTCAGTGAATAATGTGATCAATGTAATTGTGTCAATACCGGTCCTTCGTTTCCACTTTCGATAGCCAGTGAAACATGATTCCCTTTGGGATTGAGCAGCAAAGGGGGCAGCATTTGGGCAGAGAGGATATATAGTTCGAAGGGTCTTTTTAACCCGAGGCTCCTGGCATACGTTTCGTTGCTTTGCCATAGCAGTGTGTTAGTTTTGTTTAGATTAATAGTCTAAACTGTATAGAATTTGCTTAGATCGCAGATTGGATTTAGGGGTTTAGGACGACATGCAATATTCTTGGTATTGTAATTTGGGTTTCTATGTTCGGTTAAAGAATTGTAGTTTATGCCCTTTAACTGGAATTAAATGTTATTTACTTTTATACCAAGTTCTGTCTGATGTCATTTCCTAGTTAATCTCCGGTGGAGATAACGGGAGGACGTGAGCTATCCTGTAAACGGCCTGCTCATAGTGTTCAGCTTTGATCATACACACTTAAGCGAAGGACGCGCTCTCTGACTATATCGTGGTTTCCCCGGTTGCGGGAGTGCTTCTTAGCTGTCTACGCACACTGATAAATAATCATGGAGCCAGATTTATATATAGTAAATATTAATAAGGTCAACAAGATCCTTCTCTACACTTTTGCCAGGTGAGCCCAATTAAAGGAAAACTACTTAAGAAGGATGTTCCACATTATTAAGCAGGCCACAGGTTTTAAGCCATATAGGAAAGAAAAAGGATCTATGCTGCGGAAAAGCATCAAATAGTGCAATGCCTTGGACAAGGTATGAAAACATTAGATATTTCACGAAAACTTAAGTGTGATCATCGTTCTGTGAAGAGATTTGTGGCTGATTTAGAGCACAGACAGGTTTGTGCAGAAAAAGGCATAATGAATGAGGAATCTCATGCTGCAAAGAATACCTCTGTGTCATTGGCTGCTTTGGGCATAAAAGAAGAGAAACTTATGGTGTGGCTCCTATCCCCCCTGAACTCAACTGTATTGAGAACCTTTGGAACATCCTTAAGAAAAAGATATATGAGGGTGGGAGGCAGGTTGAATCAAAACAGCAGCTTTGGGAGGCTATTCTGGCATCCTGCAAAGAAATTCGAGCAGAAACTCTTCATAACAAGTTCAATGGATGCAAGAATTGTGAAGGTGATATCAAAGAAGTCCTATGTTAACATGCCCTGTTAAGATGTGGTTGATTGAAATACCTTTTTATTTCAGTAAATATGACCTCCTAATTCTGCAAATTCAACAAATTTACAATTTTCAGTTCTTTTCAACCTATAAAATGTTTTGAAACTCTGTTTGCATAATAATTGGAAGTGACCAAGAACCTGATGGTTACTGATAGAGCTCCAGCATTTCTCTTTGAAAAAAGGAGAACCTTCCAGAAGAACAACCATTTCTGCAGCACTCTATCACTCAGGCCTGTATGGCAAAGTGGCCAGACGGAAGCCACTCCTCATTAAAAGACACATGAGAGCCCACCTGGGTTTTGCCAAAAGGCACCTGAAGGACTCTCAGCATTGTCTTATGGAGTAATCAAAACCACTACATTAATGGCAGGTGGAGGAAACTAGCATGATATGTGATTTGGGAAGTGACTGGTTGTACCTGATTAAGTGTATCATTGTTAATCTAAGGGGCTGATCACTTATCCAAACCAGGTATTTGACTAATTCAATATTAATAATTTTTCTGAATTTTTGTAAATGTTATTTTCACTTTGTTGACGAGGGTTATAATGTGTAAATACAGTTGGCAAAAGTAAGATTTTATTTATTTTAATTTCCAGGGTGTACTGTGACTAAAGTTAAGGATTTGGACAGGGTGTGATGATCTTCTATAGGCACTGTACTGTAAGTGTCAGACCCAAAAAAACTGTCGGCATCTGATTAACAGTATTTTTTTTAAGGTCAGTTCATTTAGGGACACAGGGAAATCGAGTGAACTGCTTGCTTAGCATCTGGCTAGAGTCATTAGTCACACAAGTACCAGCCTCGACCGTGGATTACTTTAAAAAATGACCTTGTAGGGAATGTTGCTGCTAAGACACAATTCTTGTGATCTATTTTGCTTGGATTCTTTTGAATGGTTACTTAACTGTAACAAACCCTAGATGTCCAATGTCTAAAAGACTATTTTGATTATTGACCAGGCTTTCTGAATCTGAACATAAGGCATCTGCCATTCAACTGTATTTGAGCAGAATTTTAACCTATTTTAACCGATCTTTCAATTAGGGACTTCAATGCATGCAATTTTATTACATATTTATTATATAATAAATATTTTTTATTTTATTTTCAGTGCTTTTACATGGCCATTTCAGTAATTTAGCAGAAAATTTTATTATTCAGAGCATTTTAACGTATGTACGTAAATGGACATCCCCTGGAGCAACTTAGGGTTAAGGTCCTTGCCCAAGGACACAATTAAATTTGGCACAGCCGGAAATCGAACCGGCAACCTTTGACTACAAGTCTAACTTCCTAATGACTGAGCCATCTGATGCCCCTAATACACATATATTTAATGTAACATTAACTTAAGGGTTAAACATAAAATTTGGAAAAGTAATCTCTCTACATAAGGTTGGGGACATATCTGTCCTTCACAACTATGCTATACTAAGTTGTCAATTACCGCAACCACACTCAATGATAAATGATATGGATTAAAAAATGTAGCTGTGTGGCTCTGTTTGTTGACAGTATTATATGCTGAGCCTCCGTCTCCTGCACAAGCTGTTGCTCACTTACAGTTTGATTTCCAAAATGCACTTAACTTATATTGGTACTTAATGAAATGAAAACAAAATCTATGCTATTTTATATCTTGGTATTTGGTTAAATGACAATCTGTCTTTTAAAATGTACATACATGAGTTGGTTCAGAAGCTCAAAATTTAAATTGGTTACTTTTATAGAAACAACTCATGTCTGTCACATCAGCATAGAAAGGATATTGTGTAAAGTACTTTTGTCTCAACTCGACTATGGGGATGTGCTATATATGCATGCTTCAGCATCTGTACTGAAATTGTTGGATGTAGTTTACCATTCAGCATTACGTTTAATCACAGGTGCAAATGGGACTCTGTACTCAAGAAAGGAATGACCTTGGTTAATGTTTGTATATAAGGCTAACACAAAAAAACACCCAGACTTAACAGCGAGTATTACCTAGAGAAATAGCAGTTACCAAACACATTCTCAAAACTGAATTGTACTACAAATTCCAAGGACTTACAGAAAAACTGCATCTGAATATGTTTTTTCCCAAAGTCATGAAATGCTCTTCACTGTGACTTTAAGATTAGTGTCTTATAGACAGTTTTAATCTCAGATGTGTTTTATTGTTAACCTTTGTATTTTACATTTCTTTTCTTATATATGTTTTATTCTAATACAGGACTCAGAAAAACAGACATGGGTCTCAGTTGATTCTCTCTGTATAAATAAAGGTGTCACAGTATTATACTGGTACAGGACAATTCCCGACGTCATTTGGCCAGAGTGTGTAGTCAGTTCTTGGATGATGAACACATTGATTCCATTGACTAGCACTCATTTTGAAAAGTGCGTTTTTGAATACCGGTGTTACCAGTAAAGCCTCTTAAGTATATATATTTTTTATAACGTATGCTTTACACTGTTACATTTTACGTTGAGTGCAGCCATGTGTTTGCGGATGTGACGATTTCAAACGAGAGGCGGTATCTGACTGTGACATTAGCTGAGAGTTGGCAATGCTGCTTACGCTTTACGTAACGTTACACACTTTCACTGGCACAGTCAATGTCAATCACATCATAGCCACTCCCTGAAACACCCCCTGATTTTTTTAAAATGTACATAATTCTGTATTGCAGAAGACTTAAAACTAGCGATTAAGACCATAAACTCATAATGAAAATGTTTACTGAGGTAATGAATCAATTGTGATGTGGCTGACTTACGCATTTGCTTCACTTTGCCAAACTGGATTCTAGCCCTGTGCCCACTGCCCACCACTGATGTGTGAGGAAAAGGGGTAGGACAAAACTGTTTGCCTGATGTTTGCTGATGCATCATAAAAATTAACTAACATTAAAGTTGTAATGCAGAAAGGTTAGCTACAGTAGCACTTGTGCAGCTACTGTAACTTCGCATCTTTTAGTAAACTAACGGTAGAGCCACCTTGCTCATTAAAAAGACACAATAGCTATAGTTGTAATTGACCTATGGCTAAACCACGCCCCCAATTGCGATGAGCCAATCACAGTGCGCATAGCTAACCCAATACACTCGGACATTCCATTGAAACGCATTGCAGTTAGTCCGTTTTCATTCGTTTTTATATGTATTTTTGTGACATTTTAAGTTTAAAATGGTCAAACGATGTGCATGGGGTACATACAACTCCGATACTAGGTATCCCAAGAGGCTGGGCGAAGGTGTCTATTTTTCTACCCGTTCCAAAGCCACATCTCAACCCAGATAAGTGTCTGCTCTGGATTAATTTATGCGGTGGACGACAACACCAACTATATAAATAAAATCAACAAGGACGTCTACATCTGTTCTAAAATTTATCTCTAATAAAACGTAACATTAGCCTAACGTTAGCTTCTAGCTGCGTTGTACATCATGTCACTTCGTTTCCTAGGAGTTCATTGGCCTATTATGTCGTTTTTTTACTTTGGCAATTGTACATGATTGTGTTGTCCAAAGTGCTGTAGTTAAACTAACGTCAACTTTTGGAGCTTAACTTTATTGACGTATCTGCAAATAACCGAAAAAAATTAATACTGTTAACAGATGTTTAGCAAAGCCTAGTATACTACAAAATGTTGGTTTAGCAGAAGAAAAATCTAGCTATGCTAATACGGAGCTTTAAGCTAGGTTTAGATGACTAATGAGCTAGTAGCAATTACCATAGCATATTTTACAAGTCACGTCAAGTTAGATTAATAAATTGAAAGAAATAATACATTAATAAATTGAAAGTAAACCACACTTCTTACACTGCAGTGCATGAACAATGCTGATCCTCTATCTTAGTCTGAGATGGTGATGGCAACGAGATGCGGTTTATCACATTTATTTACACTGTGACCTGTACATTTTTGCCTGGAGCTGAAGGTTTTTATCGACCTTAACAACAAAATCATTAATATAACCCTCCAATGCATGGTTAAGGCCCTTTTAAAGACTTCGATATGATATATAATCTTTCTAACTCCATAGCGCCTGTCACCAAATGTTGATTGTTTGTCCGAGTGAGTGGAGGGGGCGTGGCTTAGCCATAGGTCAATTGACATGTTAAATGCATAGTCGCATATTTTGGACTTGCACACTTGTTGTAACAGGTGTTGTGATTCATGTGACATCAGGTATGTACAGCAGTGTTTCACGTTAGTTCACAGCAGAACCCTAGCTGTTAGAGAGAAGCCATGGGAGATTAACAGAGAAAAATAAATTATGTCTTTATCTTGCGCTGGATTCATCTTTACCAGTAAAAGAGCCAGACTAGGCAGCAATAACTTTGAAAACCAGCTTATACTTAAAGATGCCTTCCATGATTTCTATTTTTTCTATTGTTCTACTGTGTTTAGAGTTTGTGCTCATTCTGCAATTCACCATACAAAAAACCATACGTCATACATTTCTTGGGAATTCCCTGCCTGACACTCGGTAAAGGAATGCCAACAATAGCCAAGAAACACTGCCGGGTTTCAAGATAATTACGGTAAGATGATGATTCTACATTGATTGTGCATATAATATAGACAATATACTACACATCTGAACTAAAATGATTGGGCTGAAAATTGTTTTGCAATTACGAATAATGCGGACTGTATCTTTAATACACAAACTTGACTGAATTGACTCATACTTAGGCTCAGAAATTATTTACTAATACAGTATAATTTTGTTTTGTAATTGATTTTGGTTTTCTATTCTGCATTAATTTATGCTGACTCTGGAAAACAAATGCCTAGTCAAACCAGAAAAATGCAGATTGTGTTTGTACCCTATTAAATTATAATTCCTTGTTGTTACTAAGTACTTTTTAGACCAAGTACTCTTTTTTACTCCTACTTGAGTAGTATTTTCAGTTGGTACTTTACTTAAGTACATTTTGGGACAAGTAACAGTACTTGTAGTTGAGTACAGATTTCAACCCTGCGGATACCTCTGAACAATTAAAAGTTAGAAATTGCAAATTTAAACAGAAAATGCAAATTTTAATGGAATCCCATTACCAATAGACCTGTGTTTTCTGAACACAAGATAATATTGTTGGGCGTTTTCATTTATTTTTCTTTGTAAAAAATGCAGAATCCTGCGTTAACATGACCTCTGTGTATTGGTGCATCCGACACCGCCAAGTAGCACCACAGACTGTCCAGGAGCTCAATGATGCCCCGATCTAGGTCTGGGAGGAGATCCCTCAGAACACAATCTGTTGTCTGATCAGGAGCATGCCCGATGTGTGATTTTAGTGTTCCCTTAATTATTTTGAGCAGTGTATAAATACAGTTTCTATAAATTTGTTTTAAGTTTAGGAGGTAGATCAGTCTGAATCCAAAGTGACAGGGCAATATTAATGGAATAAGTAACACATTGAGTATAGCTGTGCAAATGATAGTGTGCAAAACGTACCAAAAAAAAAAGTGCAGATAACTATATGTGCAAAATACACCATTGGAAGTGACAAGGACACTACCGGTAATTTATAAATGGGCAAAGACAATATGCAAATGAGAAAGGGTCAACATGCACAGCGAGTCAACGTGCAGTGAGTCAATATGCACATTGTTCAGACATTACTTCTGACAGTACTTCTAAAGGCAATGAGGGGGATGGTGGAAGTTTCAGAGATTTTTGTAGCTTGTTCCAGTTATTGGCAGTTGAGAATTGGAAGGAATGGTGGCCAAAGGAGATATTGTCAGGATCTGAGGGGAGAGGGGTTGAAGAACTGGAGAGGATCCCAAAGCGGATACAGGTACACGTGAAATAATAATTGTAGATGTTTATTGTAGAATGGGAAATTGGCAAAATAGGAATGAACCCAACGCGTACAATGTATGGTGTAGTGCGTATCCGGGTGGTAAAGCAGAGCAGGCTGGAAGTAGGAGGGTGGGGAGATGAGGCAGATCTGTATTCCCAGGCGAGGAATGGCAGGCAGACCAGAAACAGCTAGTGGGTTTGATGGTTGGTTTGGAGTACAGGGTTTGAATCGTCGAGATAGATGAGTGTGGCATAAACAATAATCCGGCACTGGCTGGTGTCCTCTCCTCCCTAATAAAGGGAGGGAGACAATCAACCAGGTGTGGCAGAGGAGCAGGTACAGGTGATGATTGGAGCTGGGAACTGGTGATCAGGGACTGGTGCCTTCAGGAGTGCTGGGAAGTTTGAGGCTGGTGACGCCGAAAAGACAAACAAACATAGAAACAGACAGAACACCGACACAAGGAAACTGGCAGCAGGAACGGACACAATAGGAATAGGAAAACACAGGCTTCAGATGTGCTCAAGGAGGAGGGGACGTGACAGGTATGGGCTTTTGAGGTGACCAGATATATGTACATGCTTGAATGCAGACTGCATTTATAGTGAAGCTATAAATTTAGGTACAATGGGGTTTTGCATAGTAAGGACTTGTTGATAAGTCGATACCAGTGAGTTAGGCAGAGATTGTGTAACTAGGGCAAGGCAACTAGTGCACGTGGTCAGTGTTATATGGGGCGTTGGTGACAAAATGGATGGTGCTGATTTAGCCTGCCTGCTGTAACTGCTGTTTAGTTGTTTTTAGCCTTTTAAACAGTTATTTTTAGTTAAGCTTTAGTCTCTGTTTTGAGCCCCATACTCAACAGATTTCTCCTGCCCTCAGGATGGGGAGGTAGCAGAAGACGTCACCTGACGATAAGGAAGAAGTGGGTCTGGAGGACATACACGCCATTATACCTATGCGGGGCAGGGTACTGAAGGAAGTTTGGCCTAAAGGATCTGTTTTATTTAAGACACTGTTTAATTTATTGTATTTTAATAAATATTTTAGTTCATTGCATATCAGCATCTGCCTCTTGATGATTGTCCATACTGCTATACCTCTAATAAAATAACCTGGGATGATTCATTTACACAATTTTAATCTGGAGTTCTAGGACTCCCTTACAAAATCTAGGTGGTGTCGCCGGGCAGATTTTAGATTCCTTAAAGGAACTCTCCACCCCTCAAACACCATCAGTAAGAAAAATCTAAACCTAATACCATTTATTAGAGAGAAGGTTGGAGGTGTGATGATGGTTTATTTACAGATTTATACATGTAAAAAGTTACACAACAGATAAATAATGTGTGATGATGATCAAGGTGAATATTATCTATGTACAATTCCCAATAGTGGGCTGTATGTTTATTGAAGTCCCTTGACTAGCCTGGATGTATTTGTAAAATGTCCATCACATGCACATACAGAACGTAAAGATGTACAAAACACGCAGTTTCACTTTTATGCTGATGACACTGTTATTTATTATTGTGCTGCTACCCTGATTGAAGTTTTTTAGAACATGCAATCTGCTGTTAATGCTGTACAGCTCACATTCATCCGGAATACTGATCAAACAAAACTTATGGTGTTTTCTAAGACTAAAAATATACCTATGACCCTAGTTATAAGGGAAATGTGATTGAGGCTGTAACAACTTATAAATATCTTGAAATTTTTATTGACAATTGCCTCTCTTTTAAATTGCATGTTTAACAATTTGCAAAACAACTGAAGATAAAAAAAGGTTTCTATATCAGAAATAAGGGGGGTTTTCCTATGAAGCCAGAATAAAGCTAGTTTCAGCTACTTTTGTTCCTGTTATTGATTATGGTGATATTTTAAATATATGAATACTCGGCTCACTGTTTGAGATCATTAGATATTCTATATCATAAATCATTAAGATTTATTTTAAATTGCATCCTCATCATTGTACATCATTGCAGTTTATATGCTCGGGTTGGCTGGCACTCTCTTGTTAATCCTGCCTTGTTGTCAGCTCCACAACTCCTTGTACAGATCTGTTGGATGAAGAGGGGAGCGCACATGTTTCATCCAACCATATGTCACCTGAGCCATCGATTCTTTTCTTTTCGCACTGTTCACCCAACACGGAGGCTTTTAGTTGGATCATGCACGGGATGATTACGTTCACCGACTACACTTCAGCGATTTAATTTACAGGCACCCGATGTCAATGCAAGGAGTCGCTGGGGAGCGACGTGGTAGAATAGATAATCTGATTTATCTAACCCAGATCCCCGGCAGCACTATGGCAATTTTGTGCTGCCTGGTGCAGGATGCCCGGGAAAGTCAGAGAACGCATGGTCAGGATTGAACCTACTACCATCTTGACGTAGACTGTCCTGCAAAGCGGCGACTTTGCCCACTATGTCATTATAATTCTGTGATTGTATGGTGTTCTTATTTTGTTTTTCCAAGTCTGCTGTAATTTGCTGCTGCCTGTCTTGACCAGGACACTCTTGAATGGGAGATTCTAAATCTCAACAGGCTAAATAAAGATGAATAAATAAATAAATACACCAAAAATAATATACAGTATCTGAAAATGAAAAAAGAAAATGCACCGGTTATTTTTACCAGGACAATTTCCATTATTTTACAAACAGTTCCTGCAAAGAAATAACAGCTAATGTAATGAATAAACTCAGTGATTGTCCATTAATTTTTATTTATTTTATTTAACCTTTATTTAACCAGGTGGGCTCGTTGAGAACAAATTCTCATTTAAAACGGCGACCTGGCCAAGATAAAGCAAAGGTGCAAGTACAGACAGAGTTACACATGAATACAAATACACAAGAATAACACAATGGGTCGGGTAAGGGAGAAAGATAGAAAAGTGCAGTTGAATGTGCAGT
>JACXGM010013119.1:9853-23444 GCA_016801145.1 Umbra pygmaea | reverse complement strand
GTGTGTGTGTGTGTGTGTGTGTGTGTGTGTGTGTGTGTGTGTGTGTGTGTGTGTGTGTACGAGTGTACGAGTGTACGAGTGTATGTGTGTGTACGAGTGTATGTGTGTGTGAGAGAGGGAGAGAGAGAATCAGAGAAAAGACAGATAAAGGAAAGGGTATTATCTACTCCAGGGGTATTTACCTCTTCTTCTATGAAATCATAGTGGTTTCCTCTATGAGGTACAGGTTAAAGGGTTGCAATAAAACAATGGAATTGAACTGGCATTGAGGTCCATATTTGATGATGAGGGCTCTAGTCACTTCAGATACAGGTGTCCAGTCCACACTGAGTCATTCTATTAAACCTCTGTACTTCTGTAGAACACTGTGGTGATCAAGGTCAATATGATTGTTAGAGCCATTTTAGATACTATTAATGTTGTTTACTTTTCAGTGTTTAGAGCTGTCACTTTTTGACTCTAGGGGGCAGTCTTAATCACAATGGAAACAGGCAGTAAGGATACATGGTGAATACACAGAGATGCATATGTTTTTACCACTACCACTATATTGGTCTATCTTCACCATCAACATCACTCTGGTAATATCTGTCTTTAGTTTTCTGTCAATAATGTAAATGGTTCATTAAATGAGAACATCACTTAACCAGATATCTATGACTGGACATTACTGTATACATTACACAAGTCAAAAACACGTTCCTGTCACCCATGCATAAAGTGGCAATAATATCAAGTAAATATCCACTACACTGATATTAACATCTAATTCTGTTTTTTACAGAGAGAAATTAGTGTGATTAAAACAAGGCTGCAGGTAACTCTAATTGGTCCATCATACACTCACTACTCTATTGATGATGCACAGAGGAAAACTTTGAAAATATTTTTAAGATTAATTAAAGTATGGTGATTTTTGTAAACCGTTCATCTGTCAATTCACACTGGATATAGATGGTGATTGGTTACCACAGAGACCCCTCCCCCTGGTGCTCCCTGTGTGTCTCCTTATAGGTGGGTCCTACAGCCTCTCCTCACACTCCTGCTCATCTCTCAGCTGGACAGTAAGGGCCGTTCACACCACACACTGACAACATGCTGGGGACTCTCTGCACTCTCATCACTGCTCTGACATGTAAGCAGTCTGACTTACTGGAGGTTTTACTTCATGTTTTAATAATAATGAGTCTGTATGTTTCTCTTTACTACATGTCATCTTATTTCCCAGGTGTCAGTGGTGTGACTGTGGTGACACAGAAACCTCCTGTTGTGACACTGAGGAAAGGAGAGATGGTCACTATGGACTGTAACCTGGGGACTGTTACTAATAGGGAAGCTTGTTGGTATAAGCAGGTTCCAGGAGGAGTTCCTCAGTATGTATTAAGGTTCTACCACGGTTATAGTGTGAATTACTATGGTTCTGGATTCTCCTCTCCTAAATTCACATCTAATCATCAGTCTAAATCAGATTATCGTTTGATTATTAATAATGTGGAGGAGACAGACTCAGCAGTGTATTACTGTAGTACATGGGACAGCTCTGCCGAAGAGTGGGTATCACAGTGATAAACACCATGACAAAAACCTCCTCACCACCAAATACACTCACTTCTGCTTTATGTGTGACAGACAAGTGAACTGAAGTCAAGAGCAGTAGAAGTAGTTTAGTGATTATTATGACAGAATCAAGATGAAGAAATGGCAGTATATTCCCTATATGTCACAATCAATCTTGAGGGAATTAATTGAAAAGACATTTGGCCTTTCTTAGTCATATTTCATCACCATCATCATCCTCATCATCATCATTGCCACTATTAACACAATTGTTAGCATACTATATAATCATCTTTGTCATTAACATATCATCATCAGTAGCAGTAGCACCATATCAATCATCATCTTCTTCATCATCAACATTATTATCATCAACAAAATCATCACCATTATTATTTTAATCAAGGTTTCAATGGATAACATGATGTGTGTCTTATATAACCCATGGATTCACATTGACCAGAAACAAGCAGAACTCAATGTTAAGCTACCTGCTGTTCACACAACATTATTATTCTAATCAAGGTTTCACTGAATCACATGAAGTGTGTCTTATACACTCACCTAAAGGATTATTAGGAACACCTGATCAATTTATCCTTAAATTGTTCAGTGGCAAAGAGCAGCTCCTGGTCTCATGTCTACTATGTTTAGTTATCAGAGTCATTCAGCAGTGACCTGTTCTAGCTCTGATACTTAGTTACACACAGTGACATGTTCTGGCTCTGATACTTAGTTACACACAGTGACGTGTTCTGGCTCTGATACTGAGTTGAACACAGTGACGTGTTCTAGCTCTGATATTGAGTAACAAACAGTGACGTGTTCTAGCTCTGATACTGAGTTAAAAACAGTGACGTGTTCTAGCTCTGATACTGAGTTACACACAGTGACGTGTTCTAGCTCTGATACTGAGTTACACACAGTGATGTATTTAAGCTCTGATACTGAGTTACACCCAGTGACGTGTTCCAGCTCTGATACTGAATTACACACAATGACGTGTTCTGGCTCTAATACTTAGTTATACAGAGTGATGTGTTGCTCTTTGTCTCCCCCAGGACACACCTGTTACCCCTCCCCTTCTCCCCTCTATATTTATAGATTCATGTAAATTAGTTTGTTTCCTTCTCTCACAAATTTGTGTGTGTGTGTGTGTGCGTGCATGCGCGTGCATACGTGTGTGTGAGAGACTGAGAGAGAGAGAATCAGAGAAAGACAGAAAAATAGGAAGGGGTATTATCTAGTCCAGGGGTATTTAACTCCTCCTCTATGAGGTATGGTTCCTGCAGTTATTCAGTTCTACCTCATCATTAATTGCACTAACCTGAGGGGTATTCCATAAAACTAGTTTAGAAAACAAGCCAGGCTTATTTTGGTTAGTCAGGCTTATTTTCAGTGAATTCCGTTCCATAAAGCTAACTGAAAATAGTTCAGACTCAGTTACCCTGGCAACTTATGCTGGGAAACTAACCTGGTCCAGGGAAGGCTAATTGTCAGGCTAAGCCTAGCTTGATGCATAGCTGGAATACCGTTAACATTGACCTGTAGGGATGGGAATCGAGAACCGGTTCTTCTTTAGAACCGGTTCCCAGTGAATCAATTCCTTGGAATCGTTAGTGTACCTGCTTAACGATTCCGCTTAACGGTTCCGCTCGTTGCAAATGTGTCATGAGTCACGACCGTCACACACACACTGTGTTCTTTTGGTTAGCAGCAAACATGTCATCGAGGCAGAAGCGATCTAAAGTGTGGTTATATTTCACTCAAAAATACGCCAATGCAGTCATTTGCAAAAGTTGTAAAAGTTTAATTTGGCAACAGCACGCAATACTTTTGCAGGACTGTCGTGTGTTCAGTGTTCGAATTACGGTGGGTACTGGGGTGGTCCGACCCCCCTAGTTGAGACTCGGACCCTCCAAAAGGGATGAAAATAATAGTTTGGGGGGGTACTGAAAAAATGTAATAAAATATTTAATAAAAATAAATTGTATGTATTTAAATGAAGTATTACCATTACCAAAAACTCTGGAAATAATCTAAACAAATACGATTTTCAAACCCTTACTACGTACCAAAGAAATGGTACAGCCCAGCGGAGAGTATGGTCAGACTGGTTCTTTGATATCACCTCACTAGCTGTCAAAACGTATGTACCGGGCAGGTGCTGGTGTGTCAGCGAATTTATGAGTAAGTGGCTGAATCAACTTTAATCTCTGCCTATGGTTTTGACTGCCATGTATATCATCATGCGTTGTGCTTTGTGGTAAATATAATGAGCAGCTCGTCATCTAAACAGGTTTTCAGAACTGTCTTTTTGTTGTCCATATGTTTCTCTCAGTCATAGTCTAGCTAGCTAGCTAAAAGTTCACGCAGCTCCTGATGCTCTCTGTACCAAGCAAATATTGTCCGTATCGTGGTGAAACTTAAGCCAAGTTATTTCTCGTGTGGCCACCAAAAGAGTCTCCTCTCTTTTCCGTGACTGAGGAGCAGCCCCTCCCCTCTCTGCTTTCTCCTCATGTGCAGCGGCACTGCAGGCAGGTAGAAGGGGAGGGGGACATGGTGCGGGGGCCGGTGTAGGTACGGGGGACAGCGGGACACGACCATGGATGTTTTAAGGGAAGGAGAAACATGCCGCTGAGCTGGCCTGGCCTTGGGCAAGCCAGCCTTCTGTGAGAATTCTTTTTCGATCTTTCACCTTCCCTTAGTATAATTGTTTACTTCAAATATAGGCTACCGAAGTAATAATTATAATTTAATATAAATTTCCGTAGTGAGTTTGTGATTATTTGGCTAAAGATTTATATTCCTTACTATCTACCTTGCTGACACAACTATTAGGCTTTATGAAAATTATTGCATAATGATGTCATATATGCAAATAAGCGCATAACATCATCTATAAAATAGGAAAAAGCTGTACCCCCGAAGCACATGGTATAATTTGAACAATGCGCGTGTTTGACTCTCTACTACTCAGCAATATAGCAACAAAAAGTGAGTCAAGCAGCAGCGGAGCTAACGAGACGCGCTATGAGTATGTGCGGTGTTCCTATCAGTTATTAAAGCGAGTTAATACAAACAAACAAATTTGTACATATTTACTCACTTAATGACAACCGATTAGAGAATCGATAAGAGAATCGATAAGGAATCGGATAAATAAGCAATATCGATAATGGAATCGGAATCGTTAAATTCTTATCAATTCCCATCCCTACTGACCTGTGCTTGGAATGTGATGAAATTACATCTGACTCTCCGGCATGCTGCCATTTCATATCATTTCATAATACATTTGAACATACAAAAAGTGTAACAAATGCAAAAAACTGAAGTGACATTTTTTTAGTTGGTGTGGTCGTTGTAATGAATCAATTAAATAAGCATTAACACACGACAGACTGTGCGTTGCCATGGAATAACCGCACACCTCAGCAGTGTAGAAAGCCACGAGGCTGAAAGCCATTTTACACACTAGCTGTAAAATGAATTTACAATGATTATTTCATGCATTGGAATGGGCGCTATTATTTTGAAACAAAAATGTAATTCTTTCTTCACTTAAATTGCTGCTGTCAAAGTTTGTCATTATTCTCTCTCTCACACACACGCACACGCACACGCACACGCACGCACACACACACACACACACACACCCACACACACACACACACACACACACACACACACACACACACACACACACACACACACGTCAACGTATTGTGACGAATATTTTATTTCACTTTCATTGATTATAGTAATGTACATTTCCAATTATTTGCTACATACACATTTACACGATCAGCAACTTCTTGCCAGCCTTTCTCTTTTGTTTGATTCAGTGCTGCGGTAGCCTATTCCTTTTTTGGACATCATATGTTTCGAAAAGCAAGCGCTGCTCAGTCGCGGGGAATATCGCTGCTCTGTCTTTCCCCTTATTTCAAGAGTGTATGGCTGCAGCCTGGAGCCTCCCGTGTCATGCCCTCTCGTCTCATGCCCTCCCGCCTGGTGCCGTGCCCGAGCTTCTACTTTTCAAAGTAAAAGATCACGTCTGGTCCGCTATGTCTTTTTCCTACATTGATGTTTTGGTTGTTTTTTAACTAAACAGTTACTGCAATCACACAAATAAATAAAATACTTAAAAACTATGTTTTTTTCCTACTTTAGTGTTTGGGTGTTTATTAACTAAACAGTAGGCTAAGTGCAATCACACAAATGAATAAAATTCTTAAAAATATATCTGTCTTTAAGATAAATGCAGACTATCATGCTAATGAATAAAATACTTATAAAATATATGTCCGTTTATAAAATAAATGCTTACTAGACAAACTAAAAATCCATTCTATGGCTGCAGCCTAGAGCCTCCCGTCTCATGCCCTCCCCCCAGTGCGGTCCCGGAGCTTCTACTTTATATAGAGGACCAGACGTGAGCTTTTACTATGTTTCCTTCCTACTACTGTGTTTTTTAACTAAACAGTAACGGCAATTGCAAAAATGTATTAAATACTTAAAATATGTCTTTAGGATCAGCATTTTTTTATAGACGGACATATTTTTTTATTATTTTATTCATTAGCATGATAGTCTGGAATTTAACAGTTTAAATTGATTTTCAATTGATTGCAACAAACAAACTCACAAATTTACATGTGACTCCATCTAGAAAATAATTCGCGATTTCATATTTTTGACTGTCTGAATTTACCGTTGGACACGCCTGGGCATGAGACGGGAGGGCATGAGACGGGAGGGCATGACACGGGAGGCTCCAGGCTGCAGCCATACCCGCCTCCCTTATTTGCCATGGTAAATTGATGAATCTATGCTCCACCATCAGGGCTTCTTAACAGTGCCGTGCACGCGCTACTAGCTAGACTATTTGAACCTTGTTTGAATTAATGAGATCACATGAGCTTCAACTTAACATTATGGAACCGATTTAAGCGCAGCTGATTAGTTCGGTTTATTCAAGTCTCGTTTAGGACTTTAATCTTCGCTTTTCTAAAGGGCCATTATGAAATACCCCCCTGGTATCTCATGTGTAAATAAATCACAGGTTAAAGAATTGCAATTAAAAATGTTATGGAACTAGGGGTCCCTGTGAGATTAGGTTTGACATGCTTCTATTTCCAGATCTCTAATAATCAATGAACAACTTCTACTGCTGTTGACTTCAGTTCACTTGTCTGTCAGACATAAAGCAGAAGTGAGTGTATTTGGTGGTGAGGAGGTTTTTGTCACAGTGTTTATCACTGTGATACGTACTCTTTAGCAGAGCTGTCCCATGTCTGACAGTAATACACTGCTGAGTCTGACTCCTCCACATTATTAATAATCAAACGATAATCTGATGTAGACTGATGATTAGACGTGAATTTAGGAGAGGAGAATCCAGAACCATAGTTGGGAGCACTATTACCGTGGTAGAACCTTAATACTTACTGAGGAACCCCTCCTGGAACCTGTTTATACCAACAAGCAGCACTATTAGTAACAGTCCCCAGGTTACAGTCCATATTGACCATCTCTCCTTTCCTCAGCGTCACAACAGGAGGCTTCTGTGTCACCACAGTCACACCACTGACACCTGGGAAATAAGATGACATGTAGTAAAGAGAAACATACAGACTCATTATTATTAAAACATGAAGTAAAACCTCCAGTAAGTCAGACTGCTTACATGTCAGAGCAGTGATGAGAATGCAGAGAGTCCCCAGCATGTTGTCAGTGTGTGGTGTGAACGGCCCTTACTGTCCAGCTGAGAGATGAGCAGGAGTGTGAGGAGAGGCTGTAGGACCCACCTATAAGGAGACACACAGGGAGGACCAGGGGGAGGGGCCTCTGTAGGTAACCAATCACCATCTATATCCAGTGTGGATTGACATATGAACGGTTTACAAAAATCACCATACTTAAATTGATCATAATGATATTTTCAACTGTTTTCCTCTGTTCATCATCAATAGAGTAGTGAATGTATGATGGATAAACTAGTGTTACCTGCAGCCTTGTTTTAATCACACTAATTTCTCTCCTCCATGGGTGACAGGAACAGTTTTTTGACTCGTGTAATGTATACTAAATGTCCAGTCATAGATATCTGGTTAAGTGATGTTACCATTTAATGAACCATTTGCATTATTGACAGAAAACTAAAGACATTTATTACCAGAGTGATGATGATGGTGAAGATAGACCAGTATAGTTGTAGCAGTAAAATCATATGCATCCCTGTGTATTCACCCATGTATCCTTACTGCCTGTTTCTATTGTGATTTAAGCAAAATCAAAAAGTGACAGCTCTAAACACAGTAAGCTAAACAACATTAATAGTATCTAAAATGGCTGTAACAATCATATTGACCTTGATCACCACAGTTTTCTACAGAGGTACAGAGGTTTAATAGAATTACTCAGTGTGGCCTGGACACCTTTATCTAAAGTGACTAGAGCTCTCATCATCAAATATGGACCTCAATGCCAGTTCTATTACATATTTTATTGCAACCCTTTAACCTGTGACTTGAGATACCAGGTGAGTGCAATTAATGATGAGGTAGAACAGAAAACCAGCAGGCACTGTACCTCATAGAGGAAGATTTGAATACCCCTGGACTAGATAATACCCCTTCCTCTCTCTCTGTCTTTCTCTGATTCTTACTCTCACACGCACGCACGCACGCACGCACACACACACACACACACACACACAGTTCTGAGAGAAAGAAACAAACTAATTTACATGAATCTATAAATATGGAGGGAAGAAGGGGAGGGGAAACAGGTGTGTCCTGGGGGAGACAGAGAGCAACACATCACTGTGTGTAACTAAGTATCAGAGCTAGAACACATCACTGTGTGTAACTAAGAATCAGAGCCAGAACACATCACTGTATGTAACTAAGTATCAGAGCTAGAACACATCACTGTGTGTAACTCAGTATCAGAGCCAGAACACATCACTAGGTGTAACTAAGTATCAGAGCCAGAACACATCACTGTGTGTAACTAAGTATCAGAGCTAGAACACATCACTGTGTGTAACTAAGTATCAGAGCTAGAACACAGAACTGTGTGTAACTAAGTATCAGAGCCAGAACACATCACTGTGTGTAACTCAGTATCAGAGCCAGAACACATCACTGTGTGTAACTCAGTATCAGAGCTAGAACACATCACTGTGTGTAACTTAGTATCAGAGCCAGAACACATCACTGTGTGTAACTCAGTATCAGAGCCAGAACACATCACTGTGTGTAACTCAGTATCAGAGCCAGAACACATCACTGTGTGTAACTCAGTATCAGAGCTAGAACACATCACTGTGTGTAACTCAGTATCAGAGCTAGAACACATCACTGTGTGTAACTCAATATCAGAGCTAGAACACATCACTGTGTGTAAGTATCAGAGCTAGAACACATCACTGTGGGCCCTATCTTACACCCAGCGGAATTGACTTTTTACGCAAACGCATGTACCATTCCTATCTTACACCCGACGCATATGGGACTTTTCCTCCACAGACGGGCGTCGATAAATTAGGGAATGAACTTGCGTTCGTTGGGCGGTTCAGCGAAAAGATGACGTGTGTTCCGGCGCAAACGTTCCCTGGTGGTATCTTGCAGTCCCCGAAAACAATTCCGCCACTGACCAGGAAAAACCTGGTTAAAAGTCAGTGGTGTGTTATTCATATGCTATTTTAAGGGCGCATGCTTAACCATAATGTAGCGTGTGCACAACGCGCATACACTTTGCTCCTCTCATCTACACAAATGCAGCAGTTCTTTATTATTGCATTACATAATTAGAAGGAAAAATATTACCACACGAGGAAGTCATTGTGGTGTCCGAAAATGTGAAAAATAGGTATACATAGTGTACACATTTACTCAAAATATTCATAATGAATTATTTGCACTGATATACATCAACCTCAAGGGAACCCATTCAATCAACAAGTATACACACGTAATTTGCGATGCTAATAGTAAAATCACCCATGTCTTTACTCAGAATTACTCAGGCTCAAGCCACGACTCATTTATGGCAACTTTGCCATGAAGAATCCCCCCTTGGATGTGAAGGGGACAACAGCTATCCGTTAAAGACATGGTTAATGATGACACAATTTATGATGCCAGCAAGTGCGTAAAATGCAGTTGAATCAAAAACACACACAAACACGCAGTGTAGCCTAATTGAACGAAAATTTGGCACACTAAAAATGAGCGTCAGCTGTTTGGATAGAACAGGTACACTACTCAAGTCGCAGCATTCTCTGTGGCTTGTTGTATTTTATGCAACATTTCCATGAATCATGGATGTGTTGATGACATCAATTAGGAAATATTAGAGGACTTCAGGAGACGTGATGTTGAAATGCGTGCCAGCCACTTAAATGCCCAGAAATGCAGAACGGGAGTGGAAAGCTTATTTGACAGAAGTGTAATCTCGGTCTAATGTTAGACTACATTGCAAAAATATTACCATGCATTCATAACCTCGTGATTCAGTGAGAGTGAGTCCAAAACATCGGAAAGTAGGCTATGTCTTGTGACATTTCTTTATTTTTAATTTGTAAAAAGATGGAACATGGAACAAGCGCGCTTGTTCTTAAAGGGAATGTGAGATGACGATCTGATTAGTTTATTGCACGTTACGCCCAAACCACACCTATTACTAATGAAGCTACTTTAGACCTACCCATTTTAGATATGCGTCTGGCGCAAGAATCATTTATCCCGCCGGTAAAATAGCAACAGCGCCCGGGACCCTCCCACAATGTAACTTGCGTTTTGCGTTTGATACTTGCTTTTCTGATCGTTAAAATAGGGCCCTGTGTGTAACTCAGTATCAGAGCCAGAACATGTCACTGTGTGTATGTCAGTATCAGAGCCAGAACACGTCATTGTGTGTAACTCAGTATCAGAGCTAGAACACGTCGCTGTGTGTAGCTCAGCATCAGAGATAGAACACATCGCTGTGTGTAACTCGGTATCAGAGCTAGAACAGTTCACTGCTGAATGACTCTGATAACTAAACATAGTAGACATGAAACCAGCAGCTGCTCTTTGGGACTGAACCAACTGGTCTACAGACAGCTGTGTCTGTTGTAAAGTACATTAAGATCTTTCCACAATCATCATTGGTGGTCCTCTGTTGTCCTCTGGTGGACAGTTTTAGAACAGCAGCATCTATTCTGCTCTGATATACACTCACCTAAGGGATTATTAGGAACACCCGTTCAATTTCTCCTTAATGCAATGATCTACTCAACCAATCACATGGCAGTTGCTTCAATGCATTTAGGGGTGTGGTCCTGGTCAAGATCTCCTGAACTCAAAACTGAATGTCCTATTGGGAAAGAAAGTTGATTTAAGGAATTTTGAGCGTGGCAAGGTTGTTGGTGCCAGATGGGCCGGTCTGAGTATTTCACGCACAACCATTTCTAGGGTTTACAAAGAATGGTGTGAAAAGGGAAAAACATCCAGTATGCGGCAGTCCTGTGGGTGAAAATGCCTTGTTGATGCTAGAGGTCAGAGGAGAATGGGCCGACTGCTTCAAGCTGTTAGAAGAAGAAGAAGAAGTTTTATTTATATAGCGCCTTTCCGTAGCTCAAGGCCGCTTTACAATATGCAGTACAAAAAACACCCAGACACTCAGACATACATTACAGTCACATGGATACAAATAATCACATCAGACAAAATGCATGTTAAACAGATATGTTTTTTACTGGGTCTTGAATATAGCCATGGATGAGGTATTACGTAGTGTGAGAGGTAGCGAGTTCCATAATTTAGGAGCATTAACACTAAATGACCTTCCACCTACCGTAGACAAACGGAAACGAGGGATGGACAATAAACCAAGTTCAGCTGATCTAAGGGACCGGGCAGGGCGGTAAGGGTGTAGTAAGTCAGACAGGTATTGAGGGGCAAGACCATTTAATGCTTTAAATGTTAGCAGCAATACCTTAAAGTGGATGCGTGATGCCACAGGTAGCCAGTGAAATTCATGAAGCAAAGGTGTAACATGAGCAGAGCACCTAGTCGAAGTGAGCACTCTAGCTGCAGAGTTCTGAACGTACTGTAATTTTGCAATTAGTTTTTTGGGAAGACCAAGAAATAAGGCATTGCAATAGTCCAGGCATGATGTGATTAATGCATGAATTAAAGTTTCAGCATCAGCTACAGCGAGAGAGGACCGTAGACGAGCAATGTTACGAAGATGGAAAAAAGAGTTTTTAACAAGTGCAGAGATGTGAGATCCAAAAGATAGAGTTGAATCGAATATGACACCAAGGTTACGAATTGATGACGAAGGCATATAGTGAATTCCATCAATATCAAATGACTGGTCCATCCTTTTGACTAAGGCAGTAGAGCCAATCACTATTATCTCGGTTTTCTTATCATTTAACTTGAGGAAATTCAGGGACATCCAATGCTTGATGTCCCTAAGACATGCAGTGAGTGAGTCAGGCAGAGATGGCCTATCAGAACTGGTGGTTAAATAGATTTGAATATCATCAGCATAGCAGTGGAATTTAAGTCCATGCCTGCGTATGATGTCACCAAGAGGATACATGTAGATAATGAACAATAATGGGCCAAGAACCGAACCTTGAGGGACACCCTGTGTTAGTGAAGCAGTGGCAGATCTAAGCCCTTGTATAGTAATATAATACTTTCTGTCACTGATGTAGGAAGTGAGCCAGGAAAGAGCAGAGCCAGTGATGCCACTATCAGAAAGCCTAGAGATCATTATTTCATGGCAGACTGTGTCAAAAGCAGCGCTTAAATCAAGGAGCATCAATATGTTTATCAGCCCTGAATCCATGGACACAAGAATGTCATTAACCACCCGAAGAAGGGCAGTTTCAGTGCTATGTGATGGGCGAAATCCAGAGTGAAAAGGTTCAAAAAGACCATTAACATCCAAATGTGATCGCAGTTGTGAAGCAACAACCCTTTCAAGGACTTTGCTTAAGAACGTTAAGTTGGATATTGGTCTGTAATTGTCCATATTTAGATGGTCTAGGCCTGATTTTTTTTAGAATGGGGGTCACCGCAGCCATTTTTAGTTCACCTGGGACAACACCAGATGCCAAACTACAGTTTATCATATGTGTTATGAAGGGTGCAACCTCAGGTGCACACAGCTTAAGCAAAACAGTAGGTGTAGGATCGAGCCGGCAGGATGTGGAATTTGATCTCACAATTAGATCATTTATGGCAGCAGAAGTAGTTAGTGAGAAAGCAGAGAGAGAGAGTTTGTTGAGTGAGCGGAATCAGTTAAAGTTAAATGAACATGTGGGTCACTTGTATGTGAAGTGGTTTTGGTAATGGATGCAGTGATTGACTTCAGTTTATCAGAAAAAAAATTAGAAAAGCTATTTACAAGCCCCACAGAGCCCGAAATAACATATTGCGGTGGATTAGTGAGTTTGTTAAACATTGCAAAGAGTGATTTGGGCCTGCACTTAGAATACCTAATGATAAGGGTGTAATGAGAGGATCTTGCACCGTTAAGGGCTGTATGGTACTTAAGCAAGTGTTCTTTAAAAGCCAAAGAGTACACAATTAGTCCAGTTTTCCTGTATAGTCTTTCTAGGCGGCGGCCCTCAGTTTTCATCGTTCGTAGTGCAGGAGTGAACCAGGGTGAGGCACGAGTAGATGGAACCAGTCTGGTTTTAACAGGAGCATGCATTTCAAATATTTGAGACAAAGCGCTATTGTATATAGAACAGATTTCTGAGGGAGAATTTGATAGTAGACATTCTGGCAAGGTAGAAGCCCTAATTGAAGCAGAGAAAGAAGCTGGATTCACAGAATTGATTTTACGATAAGTCAACATTTTCTTCAGTGGTGTTATAGATATTGGAAAGCTACAACTAAAGTTTATGAGTTTATGATCTGAGAAAGCAAAATCAGAGCCGTTAACAATGATGTTAGTTAATCCAGATGTACATATGAGATCCAGTATATGACCCCTGGAATGAGTAGCAAAAGTTACATGT
>JACXGM010013118.1:0-23339 GCA_016801145.1 Umbra pygmaea | reverse complement strand
TGCACAGGCGTGTGCAGGAAATGGGCTACAGGTGCCGCATTCCCCAGGTCAAGCCACTTTTGAACCAGAAACAGCGGCAGAAGCGCCTGACCTGGGCTACAGAGAAGCAGCACAACAAAACAACAACAAATTTTGCATGTCATTCGGAAATCAAGGTGCCAGCGTCTGGAGGAAGACTGGGGAGAAGGAAATGCCAAAATGCCTGAAGTCCAGTGTCAAGTACCCACAGTCAGTGATGGTCTGGGGTGCCATGTCAGCTGCTGGTGTTGGTCCACTGTGTTTTATCAAGGGCAGGGTCAATGCAGCTAGCTATCAGGAGATTTTGGAGCATTTCATGCTTACATCTACTAAAAAGCTTCATGGAGATGAAGATTTCATTTTTCAGCACGACCTGGCACCTGCTCACAGTGCCAAAACCACTGGTAAATGTTTTACTGACCATGGTATTACTGTGCTCAATTGGCCTGCCAACTCTCCTGACCTGAACCCCATAGAGAATCTGTGGGATATTGTGAAGAGGAAGTTGAGCGATGCAAGACCCAACACTCTGGATGAGCTTAAGGCCGCTATCGAAGCATCCTGGGCCTCCATCACACCTCAGCAGTGCCACAGGCTGATTGCCTCCATGCCACGCCGCATTGAAGCAGTCATTTCTGCAAAAGGATTCCCGACCAAGTATTGAGTGCATAATTGAACATAATTATTTGAAGGTTGATTTTTCTTCTTTTTTAGTATTACAAACACTTCTTTTATTGGTCAGATGAAATATGCTAATTCTTTGAGATAGGAATTTTGGGTTTTCATGAGCTGTATGCCAAAATCATCAGTATTAAAACAATAAATGACCTGAAATATTTCAGTTGGTGTGCAATGAATCTAAAATATATGAACGTTTAATTTTTATTATTACATTATGGAAAATAATGAACTTTATCACAATATGCTAATTTCTTGAGAAGGACCTGTATAAACATCATTGCAGTAATGTCACGAAGGATTATATTTTAAGCAGAAATGGATATCCTGTAACTTGTATCCGTCTTTAATTGGAAGCGAGAGAATTAGATCACAATAGAATTAGAATGAAACAGAATGGAATAATTGAATGCAGTTCTCCCTTATCACTTTTTTAATCATGTCAAATTTAAAATGATGTAACTTCAGTTGTGATAAAGATATCTGAGTGATTTAAAAATATTTGTATTCAGAAGAGTTTGTAGTTTCCAAAGATTTATTCAGCCCAGGAAGTCAAATTTTTACCATGTGAAGGGTTTCCCCAGGCCGCCACACATAAAGTCTGGAATGCCAGTGTGTTGTTAGGCTCACCTTTTAAAGCAAAGATAGGCTATTAGGCCTAATAATTAAAAGGTTTGTGTGTTTATGAGTTCAATCTTGAAAGGAGGCCAGATGTAAGGCCCATTTGTTAAAATAAAATAATAAGAATATATAGTAGTCTATCAAGATAAAATCTTGATATAGTTGATTGTGAAACAATAAACATGATATTGACTTTGAACTACATGCAACAGTGTAGCCAATGGTTTACTTTTACTCCATACACACTAATTGTCTGCTTCATGGCTGGTGATAATTTCACATGTTAGTATTTTAGAAATACTCTCTGGTTTTATATTAAGGCTTCCCTAGCTGTCTGCTTTATTCAACTGTTGCAGTCAAAATATAATTGATTGGCTACAAATTGAAATATTTAATAACTACACAAAGTTCTGTGAGAATTATTGTAAAAAGTTACATTGTGTTATACATTTCTGCTTGTTCTGTCTCTTGAATGCACTTTATGCTGAGGCTATCATACATACATACATACATACATACATACATACATACATACATACATACATACATACATACATACATACATACATACATACATACATACATACATACATACATACATACATACATACATACATACATACATACAATTTTGGTTTTGCACAGTAATTTTCTTTAGCAGGGGGCCCAAAATGTGGAGTTTGTCCCAGGCCCACAGATTCCTGTCAGCAGCCCTGCATACATACATACATACATACATACATACATACATACATACATACATCTCCACTGAGCCATGCAGAAGCCTGATTTGTTAGTATAGAGGGAGGCCTATAGGTTACACTCTAAAAACACATGGTTCTTCAGTGGTTCTTCAGGGGTTCTTTGCAGTGGTTATGGTGTTATATAGCACCACTTACCATTTAAAGAGCCTGTTAAGCCCAGTTTGGTTCTTCAGCAGTTCTTTAGTGGTTCTTCAGTGGTTCTTTGGGGTGGTTAAGGTGCTATATGGCAACTCTTATGGTTCTACATAGCACCATTTTTTTAAGATAGATGCTATATAGCACTTAAAGTGGTTCCCCTATGATTACAACCCAATGAACCACTTTTAGTGCTATTTAGCACCATTTGTTTTTAGGGTTATATCCTCTTTATGCTGAGGCTATTGTACATATATACATCTCCACTGAGCCATGCAGAAGCCTGATTTGTAGAGGTATAGGCTATATGCTCTTGCAGAAATCAACTTTGCAATGGTTGCTTTGGGGCAGGGGGTGGGGGGCCCTTGAGTCTTGAACTGCTTCATCAGCCTTGTGTTTAAACATATACGTTAGTACCCAGTGTTGTATGCAAGTTATGTTTTACTGGCCATTATCCCGTAAACGTCCCAAAATCGGTTTTGAACCGTCCCGAACATATTTTTATATATAGTTACTCCAAAGCCGCTTTCCGACTGCAGGGATTTTTGCAGTTCCTAGAACATAACGTTCCTATAACCCTTTTTTCTTGTGTTCCGATAGAAGAAATTGCGGGATTATTTAGTTCCTCGCACCGCCGTTCCTATAACCTTTTTAGCTCCTACTCCAGAGCAGGGTCTTTCCCTTTTCCCTTTTCCTAGGTCTACGTTGATTGGTCCAACTTATAAATTACACCGGTCGCTTCGTTTGTCTGTTGCGTATAATACTATGCTGGAGCCTTTGTTTTTTTTGTGTTTCTCTGTTAAGTAGCTACTAAATTTCTATTACTCCAGCCTAGTTTTTACATATCAACACAACACTTTTTTAAATGTATTTGATGTCGTTTTCAGCCTCGTAATCTGAACAAACAAACAAACAAACATCAAGCGGCTGAAGGAACCCAGCACTACTTGAGCTGTAAACAACCAGATCATCCGCATACATCTCCAATCATACACCCAGTGTTACAAAAACATTAAACTGTGAAATGTTGTTGTATGTGGCCCTATGCTAAAGTCAAGTGATGACGCTATAAAAGACTGTTGCGGTGCTTGCGTCTCTCCCTTATCCCTCCTACCAGTTCCTATGGCCACTTGACCAGTGCGAATGCAAATAGCAAAACCGGTTTTGGGGGAGAGTAGTTAGTAGAACTGTTTAGAAGTGGACTGTTCCTATAACTACGTTCCTGTAACTACTGGGTCGGAAAGCGGCTTAAGCCTTGTATTTCGAGCCCTGGCCGGAGCAGCCATTGCGCATCAAGTAGCTAGTACTGTATAGAATCATCTTTTACACGTCCTTTTATAGGCTACACCTAATTTCCCACACTTTAGCTACACTTATTTACACATAATCCACAATATCAACTGAGCATCACACGTGAGTGATTCTGCCCATCTGTTACTGTGTTTCATCCTTGGGAGGTGGATTGGGGCGTCATGCCTCCTGTGCGTTATGGATAAGCCAGAGTCAGGCTCACAGAGAAAATGGCATTTTTCCATGCCAAACTTGTAGTTGCACAGCACAGCGAGTACATATTTAATCTGTGGTAAGTAATATGTGCTGCGTGCAATTTTAACCATATACAGAGGGTGACATGCATTGTTTTAGTGATTATGTCGTTCAGTTGACTCCCTCAAGTTTAACAGAAGATGTGAAGTGGTGGCGGATTAAACAGCATTTTCCGTTTGGGTTCTCATTGTTATGTGAATCATCCACATCAATGGTCAAACTTTTATTGGCGGAGGTAATTATCTTTTTTTGAATCGTCAACGTCATAGACGTATGACAGTAACTGTAGCGGAAACTTTATTTTGTAATGTTTAGTGAGTTACGGCACTTTTCAGATTTCGCTACGTTACAGGGCGAGACAAGACTTTGCGGACAGCCCGCACAATCTCACGTCTGCTCAGAAGATTCCATGACTGCCCGCACATTCTCATTTCAAGTTAATTTATATACATCACACAGTGTGCGTGAAAACCAGCGTACGCAAGCTTTTCGTGCATATGGAACTTTTATACATGGGGCCTCTGGTGTGCTCTTTGCTAGCAAACATAAACAATGCTGAATATTCATAGTATATGTTATTTGGGCTGGGCTGGCTGTTGAACGTGATCTCACAGAATTCCTTGAAATGACCACGGACCCTTAACTTTCACGGAATGGCAGAAAATTCTGTGAAATAAAGACCCTTAACTTCGAAATCCGTGGTGTAGATTTTGCAGGTTGGTAGGATGGTGATTGTGGACGGGCGTATAAACATGCAACTCACATTGCGAGTTCAAATCCATGCAGACACTTTACATATATTTCGTTTTCTATTCCAGCGCGATGCAGACGTGTTGCAAATTAGCTTTTTATCATTTTTTTATCAATGTTTCCAAACAATATAGTACAATTTAATACATGTCAAGGTTATGGTAAGGGTTTGTGTAAGGCTTAGATTGAGTTGACACGAGGGTTTCTGGGTGGTTAAGTTTAGGGTAAGGGTTTGGGTAAGGCATAGATCGAGTTAACAGCAAGGTCTCACTGTGTGCCCACTTCGGACATTTCAGTACATCTGCCACAGTCTTTTGTCCGTGTTCATTTCACATAATTTTCAGCCATTCCGTTCTGCCACAGATTTTGAAGTTAAGGGTCCGTGGTCATTTCACAGAATTCTGAGAGATCAGGCTGGTTGTTTTTGTTTACCAGTCAGCTAAAAAGACTTTTCTCCATATTCCTGCAGAAAAGAGTTGTGTAAGTTGCGGCTGAAGAAATTAAATGAAGAAATGAAAAAGCAACTTGCTGCCATATATTGTCATGTTGTTAAAGGTACATTATGTAGTTTTCCAAAACAATAACAAAAGACATACATTAAAAAATCAAACATCACTATACCTATATTATATATATTTCTTAGTTGTGTACTTACATTATCCTAAATGTTTCCACCAACTTTTAAACCCAGAGAAATTTGTAATATAATTAGAAGACATGGGACGTTTCACTTTTCCGTTGTGGCCCCTACACTGTGGAATAAACTGCACATTTTTATAAGATCATCCCCCACCACAGAGACATGTAAGTCTAGTCTTAAAACATACTTTTATTCATTGGCGTTCAAGTCAGTTTATAGGGACACTTGTGCTTAAATGTCTTGTTTGTTTCTTGTTTCTATCTATTGTTGTATGTCTTACTTGATAACTTTGTACAGCACTTTAGTCAACATTGTCTGTTTTTAAATATGTTTTATAAATAAATTGACTTGACTTTCCTTATTTTGAGTAATGTATTACTCATTTTTCTTTAGTTGGGGCTATGAAATTAATTTGCTAAACATTCCCATAGTGTTTGTTAGTGCAGTAATGATTCAACATTCATTTCTCTTGTAATTTGGGGATATGCTACAATTAGTGTGACAATTATGATATTGATTGGCTTGAATGTCATGCTGGAGCTTCTTAAGATCAGGGGGCGTGGTCACACGAAAGAAACTTCTCCCGCAAACCAAGTTTCATAAAATTTTGCTACTAACTACTACAGCAGACAGTTATCCAGAGTAATTTACTTCAGGGCATTTAACTCAGACAAGACAACAGCATTTAACAGTAATTAATAAAGTAAATAAAGTCAACTCAATAAAATTCCTTTACTTTGTCTTTATTATTTCAATAGATTTTACACTATCTTGCTTGAACCAAAACATCTGACTATATTAACATAGTATAGTAACATAAAATAGCACAAAATATATGCACAAAAAACATTGACAAATGTTAGATCAAAACTAATCCGTTTAGGGTCTGGATGTATTTTTTTCTCTTTCCCCGATGTAGATGGAACACTGCTTTGAGATGGTCAAATAATTCTGTATTAACAATCTGGATCATTCATTTGTGCACACCATTACAAAATGATTTGCAAAAGAAAACAAAAGAAAAAAGTTATATTTGGGAAAGATTAAGCATTCCACACTGTCTTAAATCTGTTGCTTCCATTTGAATATGGACCTGGTTGCATTCCTTCCAAAAAACCTTCAGCATAGAGTATGTGGGCCACATCTTTCATCAACAATCACGCAACAGGGATAAAAATGTGTCTCTTTCCAATTCTTTATCAACATATTCTTCATTCCTTGAACAATACCTTGTCTTACATGGCTTAATTGGTTAAAGCTGTGATAAACCCTGCTTCCACATACCAACTGGGCTCATTTGACTTTTAGTTATTGAAAAGTGTTCTCCAGGCAGATCTGCTTTGGAGGCAGAAGTCATTTGATTGGCTGATTCAAACTGAGGGCGGACCTCACATTACATCGGAAATGTGCACGAGCATAGTTCTCAGTTTTTAATCATATCTAACCGTACACCTATCCTTAACCCTAACCTTAACCACACTAAAGTGTTTAAATATAATCCTGTGCTATATATAGCACAGGATTATATTTTAACACTAGATATGATCTATATATAAAAATTGTAATATAAATCAAAATTAAACTTATTGTGATATAAGCCCTTAGTTTTGAATCAACCAACCAAATGACTTCTGCCTCCAAGGCAGATCTGCCTGGACAACACTTTTCAATAACTAAAAGTCCTATGAGCCCAAACTGGGTTATATCAGTTAGTAAGAAATGAAGATTTTTGAGAGCCTACAGGACAAGGGACTGTTTTCTGTTGAGACTTATCTTTTCAGGTTTACCATTAAAAACAAATCGCTTACGTAAAAACAGAAAACAATATTTTAGATATATAGACATATTAAATATTTTTTGTATTTTTAACAGTTTCTTCTAACAGCTCTGGAACATAAAACCTTAAGCACGATGGACTAAAGATAAGGCAAAGTGTTTGGATCAGCTGTCTGCTCAGTTAAACCAACTGTTTAGAAAGTTTACATACAGCTCTGGAAAATATTACAAAGAAAGCTTTCTCTGGATTTCTATTGATAGGTACTGTATTTGTTTGGGTAAAATGAACATTTTTATTTTATCCCATAAAATTTCTCCCAAATTCTGAATATTGTCATTCAGAGCAATTATTTGCAGAAACTGACATATGGTCAAGATAACAAATAAGGTAAAGTGTTGTCAGACCTCAAATAATGCAAAGACAATAAGTTAATATTACATTTTACTACTAATGTAGTACTAATACTAATGTATTGCCTTGAGAAGAGTTCACAAATCATCAATATTTAGTGAAATAATAATAATAACAATAGGCTGTCATGCGTCTTGGCATGCTCTCCTCCACCAGTCTTCAGGTTTGATGGCTTGTGACCATCCATCTTGATCACATGAGAGGTTTTCATTGGGGTTGATTTAAGAAATGTTTTGCCGTGGTCTCTTAATGTTTTCCAGAGCGGTATATCCTGTTTTTCTTATCAGTCAGTCAACATCTGCAGTTTTTAATACAATTCATTTATGAACATCAGTTCCATTAACTTTGGAACCCATTTGAGGACAACTAAATACCTTTTTTTTCAATCTTGTGCAGCCTCTTTTGTGGTTTTCATTATAACTAAAACATTCAGTAAGTTATTGTTTATTGATAAAAACAATGTTGTTTTCATGCAAGATGCATTATAAAGGTTATTTGTCAAATATCACCTGGTAAAGATTATTTAACAGAATTATTGGTTTACCATACCTAATGCAATTTGCAAAGGTTTAGAATTTAATATTTTATTGGAAAAAAGCACAATCCTTAGCTCTGATGATAATCAATCTAACTACTTTTCTAAATACATTTCCATTGGTGTGCATTAAACCAGTGGTATAATAACATTCTCAGGGAAAGTTATACATCTTAACTATTCAATTAATAGATAATTATTATAATTTTATACTAAATATCATTGGTAATTTTGACTATTACATCTTAAGTGTTAAATGTATACCTTTTACAGAGGCTGCTAATGAAAATTATCATTATAATCACAACAAATAAGAAATGTTCAAATCTGCTTTACAATCTAATGTGTACAGTGTTCTAGAAAAAAAATGAACGATTACATAATTTACAAAAATACCAAACTTTAGTCACTGTAACGTATGTTGCCACAGCAAGAACTTAATATTGTTATGAAATACTATCATACTAGAGTGAAAAGTACATCTTTTTAAAATTTTCTTTTTTTGGTAAAATTTCACCTATACAATAAACATATTTTTCTTAAATTTCTTCTTCTTACAATACAAGCAATTCTAAAGCTTTGCTCATTACTGCAATGCGATGACCTGTGTTGATAACAAGGCGAGAGAGATCAAGATGCTTTCCATTAGTGACCTTAAAACTCCACCCACTTGCTCCCGATGCACATTTCATTCCCTGACCAAAGAGGCCAGACCTTGTAAAAACCACTGTGCAGAACATTCGCACAGCTCAATAAATTACATTCATTTCAAAATAGAGTAGGTTACAACATCATTCTGACTCAAATTAGACAAAACAGTGAATTAGGATATGAGATACTACCTTGGATAAACTTTCACCAAAAATTACATTAAAACTGTAACTTGTGAGAATATAACAAAAATAAAAATACACCCAAACAAAGCATGTGCCTTTTTTTCTGAACCAAAATATCTAATTGTGGATTGTCTGTGTTGATCCATGACCATGATGACCAAGACGAAAACATACCATGATTCTGATTAGAGTTGTTCTACACAAACTGGGAAAATAAGGGGCAAAGAAGTATGAAGAATCGTGAAAATAATAACCTGTGTTCTATGAATATTAATAATCAAAAGTACACTCAAAATATATTAGGTAATAAAGTAGAGTTTTTTTTAACAAAGCTAGTAGACATTTAAAATATATCATGGAATAAAAATAATTGATTGTTCTGGGGACACATACAGTGATGCTTGACATCATACAAAACAAATTAAAATAATTTAGAATACATTGCTACAACCATGAATATAATCTCTCCCAGTAAGAGAAATACATTATACACGTCACAATACATTTCCAATCTTTTGAATCACTTTTTCCAATGTAAACTTCTAAAAACTCATGGCAAAAACAAAATGACATTATGAAGTATTTATCAAACATTCTATCCATTCAAGCCATCTTGATTCATATATATATGATTATATATATATATATATATACACACATTTTTTGTATCGGAAAGTTGCTATTTGCCATTGAAATTTGCGTACAAGTACAGTCGGGTACTGCTTTAACCATGGCAAGTGCACGTGATTTGAACTTTTGTATAAAAAAAGCTCTTTTTTTGGGAGCTCTGCTTGACATAAAGTAAGTTTCTCCAGATGTTTGTGGTGTTGTAAAGTTAAAGGATTTTTAGGCACTTCTACATTTTTTCTCAAATGGAAACAGGATTCTCGGTGATAGCAGGGTGACAACCGACAGTCACAAATAGCCCTCCAGTCAATAAGTTCAAGTCATCTCCCGACGGTGACGAGCATCGTCGAATGCACCTTTTGAGTCGTAGCACTTGTTTCGCCCCATGCCGGCCCACCCCCCTTTCCCCTTTTCTAGCCCTGCCAACCATATCCTGAACCCCACCCAAACAAAAGGCCTTGTCCCTGTGGTATTGACTCTGGGGACCTCTTGACTGTGTCTATTCCAATCTGCTGGCAGACATCCATGGCTTGAATCACTGGGCCTAGGCCCTATCCTACCGCATGCTTTTGGCCACTCTCAAGCATTTGTTAAGCCCTTGGCACACAAACCGGAGCTCATACATGCTGGCCAGCAGAACACTCCCCAACACTGAGCCCTTGCATGCTCCCACTAAACCCACCACACACACAAATACACCACAGTCCAAAGTCAGCATTCAGCATCCATTCAAAGATTACAAAACGCTGTTAAACAAAACAACAACAAAAATGGCAAACGCTTTTGTTTTAAATATTTGTTTGTTTTTAAGAGACATGGGGACAGAAGAGCCCCGGTCGGAATTGTTCGTTCCACATCTTTTTTCCTTGCAGATCAACAGATCGTTTCTGTCTTTCAGTCTGTACGTCTGTCAGTCACGAGGACATTCACCAGAGATGAAATGTTGGCAAGTGGTTGAAATGGGGAGCATTCTACGGCTTCTTAAAGGTGGTGGGGTTCGGGGTGGGTCACGTACAAACCATCAAGAGGACAGTCATTGAGTAACCTCAAGCCCACTGTCATCTGTCCTGAACATTCATCTTTTTAAAAATAATAAAAAAAGGTAAAAACAATCAAATCTAGCTTGGCCCAGAGCATTATTTGCATCTAGGAACTTCTCTGTGACTTTCGTGTTTAAAACAATTAAGCACTTCTAACAATGAGCACTAGATGTCATTTAGTGCAAATAAGGTGTTTTTACAAAGGGTGAAAATTTGTGCAGATCAAAGTTCTTTTAAAAAAAAAAACATTAAAGGACCCACATTACTTTCAAAAGAAAATTGTTAATTAAAATTAAGTTGTCGATATCGCTCCACTAAGTGGATGTAGTTCTGTACATATTATTTTTTTGTTGTTATGTCAAGTTTCCTAGCAATACGAATATGTCTTGTTGTGTTTGTCTTCTTACAAGAGCACTCACCTCTTATGGTTAATTGTTAGCATTACACTCTTAGCATGCAGGTTGCTGTATTTATGTCTAGTGAAGGGGGAAGATAGTATTTACAGAAGAAAGGCTGTTTTGGGCCTTGTATTGCAGCTTCTTGACACTCCATTCCTTTCCTGACTGTTACTTCAGGATGATCTGTGGGAGAAGTAAATGAAAAAGATGAAGAATAAATGTCAGTTTACGTTTTCAACTTGTTTAAACTTATTGGTTCAATCTCTGCTCATCTTTCCGTGATTCCCTTCCATTCCGTCACCTTGCCTCATTCTCAGCCGGATTAGAGGAAAAGATCCGAGCTCCCTTCCATCTGACCTTCTTCTAAAATGTCTTTCGCGAAGGTGGTGAGAAGAGTGGAGTCTAGGAAGGATGATTTGAGAAAGAGCCAGATAGACGTTGCTAAGAAGTCAATCGTGAACATTTTTGTATACCCTGCAGAACTGACTATGCGACTTAAAAGTATAATAAAAAATAAATTATAAAATAGAATTAAAAAAATGCTAAATGTTATATTCACGTTGTTTGAGGTCCAGTTGACTCTTAGTTGGTTACCACTGGTTACCCAGAAATGTACAGAAACCACTGGTTACCCTGTACAGAAACAATCCCTTGCCTCAACCCATAGCGACCATGGGCACATCTGTAGATCTGAGAAGGCTAGATGGGTGTAAAATCTGAGAGAAAGGCAAAGATACCCCAATCTAATTATTTTCAGATCTAAAAATGTGTCAATGTAATAGGGTCTAGGAGTTGTTTCTGGGCCACAGAGAGCAGATGAATGGCTTACTGCAGCAGTGAGAGGCCTTAGCTCAGAGAGCAGACAGATGCAGTAGATGAGCCAGCTAATGAGCCAGGGAACGTGATGCCAGCTACAGCACTGAAATAGAATGACCATTCCCCTGCCAGTCATTCTATGAGTTACATGCTGAGAACAGGTGGTGTCACACGCACAAGCTGGAGATGTATGCTGGGAAATGAAGTAGCATAGACACCATGAATAAAGAAAGTAGAAACGACAGCAAATCACAAACTCAGTAGTGAAGCACAAAAGATAGAATGGATAAATAAATAAAACAACAAGTCAGAGGTGGGTAGGTGGATATCACCAGTCTGTTGGACTAGATTTTTTCTCTGTGTGCATATTGGCACTGGATTACCATCCTTATCCCAGACAGCAAAACCCAATCATCCAGCTAATCCTTGAAATAATTTCTAAACCCATGTTTTAGCAGTCCTTTTTGTTTTTCCAACAAGACACTAGTTTATCACAGTGTAATCTGGTATTCATCCAGAAGAGGTCCCCCCACTTCACCATTAAGGTGAGGATGACTGGGCTGCAGACATCACTTGCAGTCTCCTATTTATTAGTCATGTTTACCTGTCTGCATGTGTCTTTCACAGTGACCTCTAAAGTTAATAATCGACGATGTCAATTAGCAGTTTAATTCATGGTGTCCAGACAGGGAATCTGAGGGTCTGCAGCTACCATAAGACCCGAGGTGCAGTCGGACAGACACATTAGCTGGTGTCCATGTCATGACTAGAGCCACGTGTTCCACTGCGCTGATGACTCATTGATGACGAGAGCCACGTCAGAACATTAGAGCCATTATAGCCCCCCCGCCCCAAACTCCTGGACACACTGGTAAGTGACGTGCTACAGGGTCTGATCGTCAGCTGTCTCACCAAAAGCAACCTCAACACACAGCCTTTCAGATGTCCTGGGGGAGGGGTGGTTAGTAGAGATACTGTCCCCTACATAGTGCACTACATCTGACCAGGTTCCATAGTTCATGGCAGGAGACACTGTGCCATTTGGCAAGTAAGGTTTACAAAATGGCCAGCTTACAACAACAACAAAAAACATGTACGGTCCAAAAATAATACAATTGCTTGAGATGAAGGATAAAACAGCAAGTGGGACTAATTATTGAGTTTTGAGGAAAAGGGCAAAGAGACCTGTGTAATAACAATGTTTAATTTTCTAGTTAGAATAATGCTAGGAGGGTAATGGGAGGGGAGAGAAAGAGAGAAGAGAAAACGAGTGAGGCAGGCAGACGTCAATGCGGCTTCTGCTCGCAGTCCCACATGCATTTTTAAAGAGCGGGCCCTGCTGCTCCCTACTGTTACAGCAGCTGAATGCCAATGACAGGAAATGCTGTGACTCACAGACAGGAAGTGAGCTCACCGGGGTCAATAAAGGGGGAGATGAAAGCACAGGGGAATCTTCTGACGCCAACATTAAGGGATAAGGCAACATCTGGAGTTGGCCATCTGTGTTGAAGGTTAGAAATACAATTAGCTTCCTCCGACTATTAACAAGGACAATGTTACACTGACCCAAGAGAAGGTTCTAGGGGAACAGTCACCCAAATTTAAAAATGAAAGGCATTTTTTGGAAATATTGTAACCAAGGAAGATCCTTATTAACAATCGTATAACATGTATGAAATTCTAAACTGACCATTCCTCAATATAAAATGATTCAGGGTGATACGGTTGTAAATAATGACAATTCTCTGACAACAGGAAGGCCTGACCAACAAGGGTCGACGTCATCCATTTCTGGGAAATCTCACCAATCACCCACATGCAAATCAAATCTAATCTCACCCATTCAGAAATGTGGCCAGGGCTCAAGAGCTTGCTAAGTAAGTTAAATGGCTAAATATCTGCTGCTGGGTGCACTGGCTGCTTGGCAAGTTCGGGATGATGACATGAAACTATCACCTTAAATAGTAATGTTTCTTATCGGGATTCCATTTCTGAAGATGTCCCTTTCTGTCTCCTATAACACTAGTACAGCAAATATTGCCAAAGTTGAGCAACAGTTTCCTTAAAGCTATTGGCCTCACATATCTCCAAGGAAAGCAGGAAGTAAGAGACTGAATCTGCAAATGCAGACATCAGGCAATATGGCAGTTCGAGAAGAAAAGATTGGTTTAAGACTTTTGGTGGCAAAGAACTTGACATCAACATGAAGTGAATGGAAAATAACAGACATGCAAAACAAAAACAAGCACGTAATGCAACACAAGGCAACACAACTGCTACTACAATGCACATGTCAGAGCTCTGAATAAGTGCTTTTTTTAGGATAGAACAGCAGATTTTTCACCATGTTGGCTCTACGATTCAACCTAGCAACAAATGGATGTATGGTCAGATACGGTACAGGTTTGGCAACTTGAAACTGAAATGCATTACATCACCAGACAATACATTTTGAAATGAAGGATTTGGGAGTTTGGGCAGAACAGTTAGTTTCCTGCTTGGTCCAACCATGTATTTTACCAATGGCTAATGTAGTTTGCCATTTTGAAGTAGTTCTTGTTCAGCAAAGGGAAAAGGACAGTCGGCGCTGATATAACAGAACATGAGCGCTCTAGTGTATCTCTGTGGACCATGGTCGTCAAGCACTTATTGAGAGCTCTGGGACTGGATGGAGAAAAAAAAGCGTAAAAAAAGAGCAAACCTGATTGGCTGGCGCTGTTGCTGCGTAGGGGAGACTTGTGGCAGGAGTTGTTGCTGCAGAGACAGTAGCAGGCGTAGCACTGTACATCATGGGTACTTTGACAGGAAAGGGGGAGGCATGGAAGCAATGAACAGGAAGGCAGTGGAGGCATTGTGGTAACCATGGCAACAGGTGTTTGTTTTGGTTGGTTGTAAGAATTTTTTTGGAATGGTGCATATTAGAGCCATCATTGAGGGTGAGCCCAGTGGATGGTAAACGCATCACATTGCGAAAGTGACAGAAGCATGGGGGAGAGGAAGGAAAGAGGGGGAGAAGGCTCATTATAATCACAGGTAAGTAAACGTGGCCCCACAATCACACATGTTCCCAGAGAGGATCAAGGGAGAAATGATAATGGCATTAATAGATTGAACTAGGAAAACCGTAAGAGCCTCCATTACGATTGAGAGATTCTTTTTATCAATGTGTTCATTTTCTTTTCTGTGGGAAACTGATATTTTCTAATCAATACATCAACAAACACAATATCTACTTTTCAATAAATACATTAGATCTTAAACATATTAATACTAAAACCGAGGAGACTTTTCAATTCATAGGCAATACAGTGTCGCTAACATAAATTAAAAAAAAACATACAATTTCAAAGGTTAAACAAATTGATAACACGATAGGTGAGTTGCAATGGAGACGCAGAACTTTTAGTATTCTGTAGTAAGAACAATGCACATACATTTCGGTCTAATTCTTTGTTCACACTGCAGGCATTAATGCTCTAAATCAGTTTATTTTGTTAAATGTGATTTGTAATACTAACTGTTCAAACAGCATTTACAAATGACCAAATCGGATGTGTCTGTGTTTAGACAGTGAGGTCTCAATGCCTTAAACAATGGAAATGTCATGGAAACACATGGATCAGATTCCACAGGGGAAAGCTTGTGAATCTCCTCACTGCCACACAGCAAAATTAGCCTACATGTAGGTTATTATTTGTACACTATATATCCAAACGTATATGGACACCTGACCATCCAAACACATGGGCATTAATATGGAGTTGCCGTTGCCGCCCCCGCCCCCCCAGTAGCTACAACAGCCGTCACTCTTTTAGGAAGGTTTCCACACGAGTGTAACTGTGGGCATTCAGCCAAAAGAGCCTTGTGAGATTCAGCACTCATGTTGGATGAGAAGGCCCCTCTCATAATCGCTGTTCTAATTCATTGCAAGGGTATTCAGTGGGGTTGAGGTCAGGGCTCTATGTTCCCCCACACCAAATCCATCAAACCATGTCTTTATGGACCCAGCTTCATGTACACAGGCACAGTCATGCTGGAACAAGAAAAGGCCTTCCCCAAACTGTTGCCAAAAATTTGGAAGCACCCAATTATCTAAAATGTTTTTGTATCCTGTAGAATTAAGATGACCCTTCACTGGAACTAAGGGACCTAGCCCAAACACTGAAAAAAAGCCCCAGACCAGTACCCCTCCTCCACCATTAGTAGGTTGTGTCCAAATACTTTTGGATAGTGTATGTGTATTTCAAACCTTACCAAAGAATAAATGTCTGTATCATGGTTTTATAGAATCAATTGTAATATTATCGCCAACAATCCACTGTACTACAACCAAAAACAACATTTACCACATCAAATAATTTGACTGCAGGCTAGCTAGATATTCTACCAGCTGATATAGCATAGAGCTACAACATAAATAATAAGCAATAATATCTATCAAAATCCAACTAACCTATTGACAAATAGGTTTACTTAGTTAGATTTGAGTTTTTGACTGCAATGACAGTTATTCTTCTATTCCCCACCGTCTATGTTCTTTAGTTGTCATAGTTACGGCCTTGTTGGTTGACAAATGATGATGTTGGACAAAAGCATGTTGCATAGAGTGACAGAAAAGGCAGTTTGGGCCAAATAAATATGACCGTTCTGACACGTCACATAGCCAGATATCAGAAATGTATCTGATTTAGTACCACATATGATTGTGGTTTGAAATGTGCCTTGAAATATCTCCTATTATGAGGTTTTTGCCTGTTTAGACTGCAGGAAAAAAGTCTGATTGTTACTGAAAATGGCATAAAAATCTGTTTTGAGTCACTTCAAACTGTCAGTGTGAACAAGACTTAATGTCTCACAATCGTACATGCCTCTTGACTGCATGACAAAACCCATAACCAATCTCCTGCTCTCGCTCTTTAATTTAGAAGCTCTGTGAAGATGTTTCCCCTAAGTACCATGGTTGGGGGACAATTCAAATTGCAGGAATTTCATTCTGAAACTGAAAATAAAAATAGATCAACAATTTCGAAATCATTATTTTGTCATTGAGTGAGAAAGGTAAACATGTATTCCATTACAAAGTGGTAATGTCTCTTTGTTATGTATATTTGAATTCAACCCCAACCATGCAAGGTAGGTTTTCAGGGGATGGGGTCCATGGAAATGGGCAAACTTCTCCCTACACCATTTAATACCACAATTTAAGAGAAATTAGGAAAGTTGGGAACGTACCAAGGCTGCTAGCAGGAGTCATGCACAACACTGACCCTGTGTGAGCATGCAGTGGACGAGAGTGAACAGAAAGGGTTAATAAGTGGGAGGAGGGAAAAACATGTTAGAGTACAAAGCCAGACATATTGGTTGATAGCCTGGTCTTCTGTCACTGACCACAGGAGACAGCTACACTAAAGTCATTTCGATAGATTTTAGCAAAATTTTCAAGTTTGCTCCAGACAAAATAATTTTCATACTGTTTGTATTTACATTCTCCTGTCTCAAGATGGCAATCGTTTGTGGGTGTGTCATTCAAGACGTATTGGACAGAGAGACAGGGTTGGGCTGAGTTCACAACTCATAAGAAGTTCCTCAGTAAGACCCTAATGACCAGGTTAAAAAGGTTCTGTAAGTTTAGAATGTTTCCCATTGTTGTAATTGAAGGTAAAAAAACATTTACAGTGGATTTTCCGTCAAATTACAACTTTTTTTGTACAGTGTTGTGATGTTTTAGTTTTTCCTAGATAACTGATAAGTTATGAATTTCTTTTACCTGGTCAATAGGGTCTTAAAGAGGAATTTCCCAAAAAATGTGAACTCAGCCCAACCCAGAAAAGTAATCTATTACACTAACTTGTGGCTTTTCTGGTCTTGGGTTGGGTGCGCTCAGAACTTCACTTACACAAGAAAAATTTCCCCACAATACACATTTTTCCTGGGCTGTTGGCAAAGTGCCAGGTGGGATATTTTAAAATTTTCTTGTGCACTACTGTACCTCCAGAGGTCACGTGGGATTCGAGAGAGACCTGCAAGTTTACACACTACAGTTGTGTCTCGTCTCAAGCTGAGCTTGAGCAAACTTGAAAATGTTGCTGAAATCTATCGAAATGTAAACCGACCCAAGACGGCACAATCAGATCAGAGACCAGGCTTGAGTTTATGGCAGCTCTCTATGAAAACAAGCATGCATTAAAGCAGATTAACAAGCCTGCAATTGATCATACACCAAGATGCAGTTTGACTACCTACATTTATACAGTATCATATTCATCTTTAAAAGAAAAATGACTTATTATAAACATTCTCAGTCTATATGGATTTGCATGGCTATCAAGTAGAATACCTGTAAAATATAAAATAATTAAAATAAAGGATATACTATATTAATATATAGATAAAGATTAGGCTTTTTCAATGTTTAAGCTAGAGTAGGATTATTAGGCCCACTCAAATTTGTTAGCATGGTCTTACTTGCAGACTCCAATGCAAGGTGTGAAAATGGCCTGAAAAGGAACTGACGAAACTGGAATCGGGCTGGTGAAGGTATACGGGCTAAATGCAGGATGCAGTGTTTTTCAAACCTCATCAACACCCACACGTTCCATATTATTCAATATTCAATTCTAAACTTAAAGCAAACGCTACAAACTCCATATATCTTTCTAAGACATAACGCTATATGAGCAAGCAACATTGAAATTAACTGAGCTCTCCGTTTCAAGGACGGGATAAAGCACACTATAAACAGCACTCAATCTGTGTAGGAGTGTTCATCTCAGGAAACAGCACTTTTTCTATTTCCAAGGGGCTGTTAAAATGACTGACCAACCTACTATGACCATATCCTATTGTCCAATAACTACAGGGGTTGGACGATAGTGATCAAAGAATATCTGATATCTAACCTTTTCCTAGCAAATAGATGTCTAAGATATCTAATTTCTAAGAATTTAGTCCGCTGGATGAAAAAGCTCTTAAAAGAGGCTTTTAGGAGATACTGACCATAAACTTCAGGAGTACATGTTGCTGCTGTCCTATTTCCTCACCTAAAATACCCTAAAGGGATATTATATAATTTTGTCCTTTCATGCATTTATGGGGAACTGGAGAACCAAGGTCGCTCTATCCAGAGTGAGTGTCTGCATACTACATGGATGTGTGGAGTGTGCATACCCGTATGAATGTGTGTGTGTGTGTGTGCACGTGCATGTGTAACCCCTACTGTACCTGTGGGAAAGCCGCAGAAAGCGGTCTGCTGCTGCAGCTGTGCGTTGGCCAGGGCCTGCTGGTAATGCAACATGCTGGGGTTAAAAAGCGAACTGGCCCCGTTGCTCTTCTCAAGAGCTGGTCTCTTTGGTAGTGGCTGTAGGCAGCCATGGGGGAACGCCTGTACAGGACGAACCAGGAAACAGAGTGGAAGTGTTAGAAACCAAACAGGCGGAACCCTCAGATTACTACATTCACACGACTGTTCTCTATTCTACAAGACAAGTAAATCACACTGCCTTTGGACTCTTGTGGCTACTAGCAACAGAATAGCACAGAGTTACAACAAGATGTAATAATGGCAAATTAGGTTTAAATAACCATATGTGGACAATGAAGGAACTACACACAATATCTAGCAAGGCATTTTAGACAATGATGCACTTACAGAACAGTAACAAACAACCAATGATAACTGGGAATAAACATGTACAAAATCTTATTGTTGTTATGCGATCAATCAATTTAAATAACAATAAAATAATGACTAGAGGAATCATATCGCTGATTTTTATCAGTATAATACATGTTAAAAAAAGCAAAAAGCCAAATTAAACTTATTGTGAGTTGCTACAGTACATTTAAGAAGCTACATGCAAAGCAAAAGGTGAAAGGTCAAAGTACCAGGTCTACAGTTGCCTCGAGGGGTCGCTTCATTGCTTTGGCAGTCGACTGAGTCTTTAAATAGCAGGCAGCGAGCACATGATGGCAGTGGGCCAATGGGAGTCAAGCGTATTAACATACAGGTAACAGCAAGCAGAGGTGCATCATGGGGGACAGCATTGCATTGTGGATAGGTGAGAAGGAAAAACAAAACAAAATAATCTGAATGCAGTATACCACATACGAAACAATAGGCATGCACATAAACAAAAAAGATATATTTTTCAGAAACACATTGCTAAAGATCTGAATTAGTACAAAAGCAAAAAAAAAGCATCTACTGTACCTTGGGTTAAAAAAGCTTATTTTTATAAGTACTTATGAGTTAAAGAAAACAATTTGGATAGCAATTATTAGCTCTGTTATGCTATAAATAAAAATATAATATCATTATTGATATTAAACACTTGACATTCATTTATAAGAAAAAGGTCAGAATTCTTACATAAGCTCTGTGAGTGCAAGTCCACATTTCTGACAAATCTCCCTCTGACATTGATGCACAATTTAAGTAATCATTTCAGTTAGGCAGGCAGATCCTAAATTGTAGGTGTTGGCCTATACTGGATACTGATTTCTATATTATTTTTCTTTTGGGGCAATAAACATGTATAGGGAACCCTGTTTTAGAATGTTTCAAATTCATTTTATTAATAGATTGAAAATGCTTGAATGGGAAATAGGAAGCTTGTTTTTTCCCCATCTCCACTAATATAGTGGCAAGGAAAAGTATGTGAACCCTTTGGAATTACCTGGATTTCTGCATAAGTTGGTCATAAAATTTGATCTTATCAAGTCTCAATAAAAGACAAACATAGTCCACAGTCCACTGTGTTTGTTAGAGTGACCCTGCCCTGTAAAAACACTCACATTTTTATACAAACAAATTATTTGCAATTCAAAAGAAGCACTGCCTGATGTGAACTATGCCTTGATCAAAAGAGATCACTTAAAAGAGCACATTGCAAAATGCTCAATGAGTTTAAGAAAGACATCATCGTCACTGTGGATTGGGCTAGGATAACTTTAAACACTAAACAATAAAATGGGGGAAACCAGAGAAAGCTTTTGCTGTCCAACAAACCTCTGAGGTTGGTGAAAGGGCTCCTGGAGGTTCCACAGCGCTTACATGCAAGTATTATGTGTATGCAGAGGTCGCATTAATGCAGGATTCTGCGTTGTTTATGTAGAAATATATGAAAACGCAGAAAAAATATTGTCTTGCATTCTGAAAATGCAGGTGTATTGGCCCTGAGATTCCAATCAAATTTGCCATTTCTATCTTTTATTGTTCACAGAGTTACCCAAAAGTCTGGTCCTGCAAATCAAATGCTCAAATGCTCTCCCCTCTTAATTTCTGTGCAGTGTGTGTGTGTGTGTGTGTGTGTGTGTGTGTGTGTGTGTGTGTGTGTGTGTGTGTGTGTAGTGGAGAAAGTTACTGAAAACCTGTCATTCTCATGTTTCTCAATGTAGAATACTGAATGATCATTGGCTAATTCATCTGTCAATGAAGACACGTGGGTTGATCACTTCACTATGGTTTTAAATATTAAGACGTGTATATGTAGTTCAGCAAAATGGTTATTATTACTATTTCATCGTTTTCCTACCAGTAAATTTGTTAAATCATATGAAAAATGTAGGAGTGAACACTATTTGCCCAAATGATGTGGGCTAGATTGTTAAAAACCAAACGTTTCATGTCCTACTTAAAAATGAAACAGAGAGGGTTGGATGAGAGAACTATAAAGAATTCAGCTGTAATGCATAATGTAATACTGTCAGTTAATATCATTTATAAAGGTGTGATTCTGTCTTTTGAGCAAGTCAGGATAGTTTCAAACGATAAACAAATGCAAGTGAGTGTTGGAACTTCATAAATCCACTGAAGTGCTCAAATGGTTCAATAGTGCACAGAATAAGGCTTTACCAGTAACACCACAGTTTTCAATTATTATTTACTGTGATAAACCGACATATTATGCATAAAAGTATGATGAAATTAGAAGAAAAATATCACCTAATTAGTAATCACCCAATGAATACTGAAAGATGTTTGTTTTCTAATGCTTATTTTTAATCTACACTACTGATCGAGAACAATCACTACATTATCCTTCAGATTTTATTACTATAACTTGTTAGTTATAAATACAACTTTTCACAGTATTCTAAAAAGGCATATTTCCTGCATTCTAGAGCAGCGAGTACACCCACTTCATTTATTAAATTAGAACGCAGGAAAAATCTTTAAAACACTGATTTTTGGAGAGTCTGCGTGTTTGGAAGCAGACTTCTGAAAGCTAACGTGACCTCTGGTACGTATTAAAGCAGAGGGGACTTATTTGGAAGGAAATTATAACACTACAGACGTTCCTCATCTAATCTTGTCAGTTAAGTGTAAAAATGACTGCGGTTTGCCACAGGGGTATTATTATAATTTTTAAGTACCGTTTTTGGCCACCAGGTAGCATTGTTGTGAAGACCTGTTGTTAATCCAAAGGCTCAGAGCCATTTATAATTTGACTTGCTTAATATGGCGTATATCTATATTGTTAAAGTGTTTTAGATATTACTGTATTCAAATAGAAATCATATTTTTAAAGATAGAACGCAGGTACTAAGTAAATAAACAAACACGGATGTACTGTTTTCCACAGATTTCTCTGAAGGCAGTTGGCCTAATGGAGTAGTCACATGCAGGAGATTGCGGGTTCGAAAACAAAAGTAAATACATGTTATTGGGAGACAAAACAAACTAACAAATTTCAAATGTTTTTGTTTACAGTTTCTGAAGTTTACAGTATCATTTTCACAGCTTAAACTGACAAAAGGTGTTTGCCACTATCTAAATATTTTATTTCACTCCAATGGCCATAATATGTTGTTGTACTGTAAGCTCCTAATTTTTCTGTTCCACTTTCTCGTTGGTATTGGGGAAGCCCCAACATACAGCACTGTACAGTACATCTGATTGGCTGCTGTTTCTCCTTTGACGTCACTTGATATCTAGATGAATTTAGCTTGGCCTGGATGTTTGTTTGTGTAAAAACTCCACTTAAAGATTGTATCCTGGTTTTCAATTCATGATCTTTAAATATTTTACAATAGACAAAGCACTGGAAATGAGATAGGCTAAAATTAAAGATGGCTTCATGTATTCAATTTGAAGAAAATATATTTCTTAATTTAACTAAGCTTAATACTGTAACTTCTGAAACATTAAAATGTGAAATGTATTTGTTTGTTTTATCTTCACAAAAAGTATTCCCCAACAATAGATATTTTCACGGGTAGAGAAAAGATTCCAACTCGCAACCTCTTGCATCGTAGGCCAATCATAAACCCGTTTGGCCATAGGGATGTATTGAAATTTGGGATTGTTTTTATAATAAGGTTTCAGTCAGCTGAACAGAAAAGATATAATAATAAGGTTTCAGTCAGCTGAACAGAAAATATATAATAATAAGGTTTCAGTCAGCTGAACAGAAAATATATAATAATAAGGTTTCAGTCAGCTGAACAGAAAATATATAATAATAAGGTTTCAGTCAGCTGAACAGAAAAGATATAACATTAAGGTTTCAGTCAGCTGAACAGAAAAGATATAATAATAAGGTTTCAGTCAGCTCAACAGAAAATATACAATAATAATAATAAGGTTTCAGTCAGCTGAACAGAAAAGATATAATAATAAGGTTTCAGTCAGCTGAACAGAAAAGATATAATAATAAGGTTTCAGTCAGCTGAACAGAAAAGATATAATAATAAGGTTTCAGTCAGCTGAACAGAAAAGATATAATAATAAGGTTTCAGTCAGCTGAA
>JACXGM010013117.1:0-23439 GCA_016801145.1 Umbra pygmaea | reverse complement strand
TCCGGGCAGGGTCTCTCTTCCTCTACCTCGATTCATCATTGGGGTGTTTGTGAACCATTCTTTGTCTGGCCCCTCACCTGAGACCACTTTGCCATGGGAGACCCTACCAGGAGCACAAAACTCCAGACAACACAGCCCTCAGGTTCACAGGGACACACAAACCTCTCCACCACGTTAAGGTGATGGTTCCCGGAGAGGGAAAAGTGTTGCGTTTATATTTTTGATTGTTTTTGGGCTGTTGAGGCAGAAGGTTATATCTGGTATTTTTTCCACTTACATCTCTGTTGATGTTAGTTTTGGTTGTAGTGTTTCTTGATCATAATTAAAGGTCTGATTCTAAGCACTGGGCTTTATGCTTGTTTGTATTTGTGTTTTGTCTGTAATGTTCAATTTCTCAGTTTACCTATGTGGTGGTAATTGTCTTACTGTTGTGGTCCACCACTTGAAGCAATGTAAAGAAAACACTGTAATTTTGGCTGTCTCAATGTGTGTGTATGCCAGTTTACCATACTTGCGTGTGAACCATGTATGGCACTAAATACATTTTTCCAGTAAAGCACAATAATTAGGGGAGGGGCCTCACACAAAGAGATGCCTAGGGGCCCCTGACCACCTTAATCCACCCCTGGTCGTGAGCAAAGGCTCGACCGGTGTTGGAGCTTCACTTGCACAAATCTCACATCTCTCAACCATTTGCTTTACCTGTGACGCGACGCCTGGCCACCAGACTACGGTTCTTTTGCCCTAGCAAGGCATTTGTTAATACCTTGATGGCCTTGATGAAGTCTCTGCAGGAAGTCGGGTCTCATGTGTTCTGGAATGATGAGTCTGTCCCCTTTCATGAGTAGTCCGCCTCTTTCATGTAGAACTGAGCGTTCTGGCCAGTATGGCAGCAGCAACAACTCATGTACATCCCGCCTGTGTTCAGGCCAGCCATTAGCAATGTACCGACTGAGACGTGTGCAGGTATTGTCAGAGAGTTGTGCGGTCCTGATCTGTGCAAGCTTTGTCTGCGTAGCTGGCAGACTGTCTACAACGCTGTCCAGATAAGCTTTGCATTCCATCTCCAGGTCTTGTTCTGCCTCAGTGGCTATTTCTGGTAGTGGTGCTCTGGACAGTGCATCAGCTGTTATCAGGTTTTTACCTGGAACATGGATTCTATTGAAATTGAACCTGAGCAGCCTGAGTCTAAACCTGATTATCCTCGGCGGGAGGTCATCCAATGCTCTAGACTTGATGAGTGTTATGAGGGGCTTGTGGTCAGTTCTCAATGCAAAGTCCAGGCCGCTCAGGTATCCTCGCAGGCGCTCGCATGCCCAGGTCACAGCTAAAGCCTCTTTCTCAATTTGGGCATATCTTGTTTTGGTTTTGATCAGACTTCTAGAAATGAAGACGACAGGTCTCCACTCGCCATCGGTCTGTTTTTGTGTCAGGACCCCTCCTAGTCCATATGATGAGGCGTCAGCCGACACCATAGTTTCTCTGCTCGGGCTGTTATGAGCTAAGACAGTGTCTGAACTAAGCTCTGTCTTTGTCTCCAGGAATGCTTTTCTTTGGGGTGCTTCCCATGTCCAGCTATTGTCTGACCTTAACAGATCCCGGATGGGCTTTGTGAGCTCTGGCAGGCGTGGTGAGAATTTACCTACATAGTTCACCATGAAACGGCATACATCTGCAACATCTTAAGGCTCCGGCATGTCCAGGATTGCTTTGATTTTACCCGGATCTGCTCTGATACCTTGGGAGTTGATGACGTGGCCCAGAAAACGGATTTTGGTCAGGGCAAACTGGCATTTCTCAATCAAAGTGAGCCCTGCCTCTCTGAATTTCTGTAGTACTCTGTGCAGTCTGTCGTCATGTTCAGACCGGTCTCTTCCTTTGACAAGGACATCATCAGCATGACACAGAACTCTGTCTATGCCATCCATGAGCTGTGAGGTCCTTTTCTGAAAATGCTCTGGAGCAGATGAGATCCCAAAAGGGAGCCTCTTGAAGTAGTATTGGCCTTCTGGTGTGATGAAGGTGGTTAAGAGCATTGAGTCTTTATGGAGCGGTACCTGCCAGAAGCCTGATGTCGCGTCAAGTTTTGTGAAGAATTTGGCTCCTTCTAGCTTGGCTAGTGTCTCATCCACTGCAGGCAAAATATGCCTCTCTCTGATGACACTCTCATTGAGATGGGTTAAGTCCACACAAATGCGTATTTTCCCTTTAGGTTTTATTATAGGAACCATGCCTGCACACCATTCCGTTGGTTCTTCAACACGGTCTATGACGTCTATCTTCACCATATGGTTTAGCTCCTCTTTGACTTTTTCCCAGAGTGGGATGGCCACACGCCGTGGTGCAGAGGGGGCATAGGGTGTTGCAGTGTCTTTAAGCTTAATTTTGTATTCCCGTTTAAGTTTACCTAAACCTGAGAATAGTTCTGGGTAGGTCGAGCGGAAGTGTGTTTCAGCATCATCAATGTTAATGGTTATCCATGGTTATACATGACTATGCATGACTATACATGGTTATCCATGGTTATAGATGGTTATAGATGGTTATGCATGGTTATCCATGGTTATCCATGGTTATCCATGGTTATTCATGGCTATCCATGGTTATACATGGTTATCCATGGTTATACATGACTATACATGACTATACATGGTTATACATGGTTTACATGGTTATCCATGGTTATCCATGGTTATCCATAGTTATCCATGGTTATCCATAGTTATCCATAGTTATCCATAGTTATCCATGGTTATACATGGTTATACATGGTTATTCATGGTTATCCATGGTTATTCATCATAGATGCTTTGTTTCCAGACAAGACTTAGAGAAACTTGTTCATGCTTTTATCACCAGCAGGGTGGATTATTGTAATGGCCTCCTCACTGGTCTTCCCAAAAAGACCATAAGACAGCTACAGCTCATACAGAATGCTGCTGCCAGGAATCTAAGCAGAACCAGGACATATGAACATATCACGCCAGTCCTCAGGTCTTTACACTGGCTCCCAGTCACATTTAGGATAGACTTTAAAGTATTATTACTGGTATATAAATCACTAAATGGCCTAGGACCTAAACACATTGCAGATATGCTCATTGAATATAAACCCAACAGACCACTCAGATCATCAGGATTACATCAGCTATGATACCAAGGATTCAGACAAAACACAGAGAATCTGCTTTTAGCTACTATGCAAGCCACAGCTGGAACCAGCTCCCAGAGGAGATCAGATGTGCCCCAACAGTAGTCACCTTTAAATCCAAACTCAAAACACATCTGTTTAGCTACGCATATACTGAATGAACACTTTGCTAAGTCCAAACTGAATGCACTATATTTTATATGGTTTGTTCAGTCTCTTTCATTTCTTAAACTGTACTATTTTCAAACTGTTTTTCACTTGTATTTTAATTGCTTTAATTTCATCTGTTTTAAGTTTTTATGTTTTCCTGTTTATGTAAAGCACCTTGAATTGCCATTGTGTATGAAATGTGCTATATAAATAAACTTGCCTTGCCTTGCCTTACACTATACCTGTACACAATACACTCTACGCTATACCTGTACACAATACACTTTACACTATACCTGTACACTATACACTGTACACTATACCTGTACACAATACGCTGTACACTATACGCTGTACATAATACCTGTACACTATACACTGTACACTATACCTGTACACTATACACTGTACACTATACCTGTACACAATACGCTGTACACTATACGCTGTACATAATACCTGTACACTATACACTGTACACTATACCTGTACACTATACACTGTACACTATACACTGTACACTGTACACCATACACTGTACACCATACACTGTACACTATACCTGTACACTATACACTGTACACTATACACTGTACACTATACCTGTACACTATACACTGTACACAATAGCCTGCCCTGTACACTATACCTGTACACAATACACTTTACACTATACCTGTACACAATAGCCTGTACATTATACCTGTACACTATACCCTGTACACTATACCTGTACACAATACATTTTACACAATACACTTTACACTATACCTGTACACAATAGCCTGTACATTATACCTGTACACTATACCCTGTAGACTATACCTGTACACAATACACTTTACACTATACCTGTACACAATAGCCTGTACATTATACCTGTACACTATACCCTGTACACTATACCTGTACACAATACACTTTACACAATACACTTTACACTATACCTGTACACAATAGCCTGTACATTATACCTGTACACTATACCCTGTACACTATACCTGTACACAATACACTTTACACAATACACTTTACACTATACCTGTACACAATAGCCTGTACATTATACCTGTACACTATACCTGTACACAATAGCCTGTACATTATACCTGTACACTATACCCTGTACACTATACCTGTACACAATAGCCTGTACATTATACCTGTACACTATACCCTGTACACAATACACTGTACACTATACACTTTACACTATACACTTTACGCTATACCTCTTGTAAAAGAAAGATTAAGGAGCTCAACTGATGCTCTGACTTCTTTCTGTCTGGTTTTTCAGTCTTTCCCTCTCTCAGGCACATTTTGATTATGTGGTCAGATTTGTAACTGTAGTACACCATGTAACTGACATTACTCTGCAACATTAAAACAGACTCATACACAGCATACACACCCAAAGACACACACAATCACAACACACTTTCCCGTAGAGTTTTAAAAGACACAGAAGACAAAAGTGTGGCTTAGTGACCTTTTCGTTGTCAAAGAGTTTGACATTTGGCTGCTGATGAACCAGAAGTGTTTTCTTTAAGGGCAACATTGACAAGACGCAGCAAAGGACATAAGAGCAGCAAGATGATGCTACTGGCATGAAAGGATATCTTCTGTACGCATTCTTAAAGGACACAAATCCCCTGCAGGAGTCAGGAAAGTGGGGAACCTGTGTGGACTCATGGAACTCAGATGTGGAGGAACAAATTAATGATAGTTGGACCAGGAAAAGATGGAGCCGTCATTCAAGTGTATTTCTCAATCCCAAATGGCACCCTATTCCCTATTGGTGCACTACCGTTTTCCAGAACCCTTTGTATGCTGTTTGTAACATACATTATAGTGAACGATACCATTGTGGACAGAACTGGTTATCATGTTCAGTATATGTATGCACTGTGACATTGTGTTGGGCGACGATACATGCGTGAGCATGGTAAGGCTGGTGGGCTGACGAACTCGCTCAGGCGTTGGACCATTCCCCTCTAATGTCGGAGATGATTACTAGCTAATTGAAGTAATCTAACGTCGGCTGCTAATCTCAGTTAAAGGTTCCGCCCTCAACTCACCTTGAAAACCCTTTGTTCACGGTCCTAATAGGCACCCTATTCTCTATCAAGTGCACTATATTTGCTGAAGGCCAATGGAGCCTGTGTAGGGAAAAGGGAACCATTCATGTCATTTTTTCTCGGGGCTGAGGTTCTCTTAAATCAAAATGAACAAGTGATTTTAAAAAGGTTGGCGTCTTAGTCGTTGTGGTGATACGATATAGCGCGCTTGACTTCATGGTCTTTCTTTATTTCTCAAGGACATTTCATTTCATGGTTGGGTCACGTTTCTTGTTTAGTGCCAGGTGGGTTTTGATGTAGGCAGGTTGGCAATCATTATGTAAATGTAATCTACTATATGTACTGCATATAAAATAAATGCAAATGTGATATGTACTGTGTCAAGTCAACCCACTGTGCAACATTTTGTTTAATGGTTTTTAATGCTGGCGTTTAGTGATCTATGCTTAATTGACTGTTATAATTGGTTAATGGTAATTGGCTAATTGACTAGGAACACATACAGTAGTAAATGCATTATATGTTTAGAGGGTAATTCAGTGTATCAGATAAAGACACAAATTTAATTGAAGCGGCCATATCTTCATTTGATTATTTTGTTCTACAGGGAATTTTACAAAAAAATGATGTATTAAAGATACGTATGTATTATAACAGTTCAGATTTGTGGATGCAGGATTATTTTCCCGCAGTTGAAATCTACTTCTAGTTGAGACACGGCCCCTGTGGTGAATTTAATCTACCCTTGCTGTTTATCTCATCAATAACCAGCCAACTACAGTACCATATTAAAGGAGGATTTACAAGCTCATTGATACTTGAGCATGTCAGGGTTTTGAGCGGCCTAATGTGATGTTACCTGGTGATGAGAATTCCTTAGTTAGCAATATGTTTTATATCTCCAACTGCTCCGTGTCTAGAGTGGATTCAAATAAAATTTTAGTTACATGTATTTCATAACTCAATTAAAATGTTTGTTACATGTATTTCATAACTCAATTAAAATTTTAGTTACATGTATTTCATAACTCAATTATTTTTAGATGTTTCAGAGCAAATATGTTGTTTTATACACAGTCGGGATGTGTGGATGGTGATTTAATGGTTCTTTGAAAGAGAAATGGACGGAATGATGGATGAAAAAGAGTTAGAGTAAGGTTGACAGTGTGAAAGAAAGGAAGACAGAATGAGGGAAGAAAGGAGAGAAGAGAAAATGCACTTCTTTTCTTCTTACAGTACTTGCCAATCCCATTCATTCTCTGAACAGAGGTGCCTTTCACAGACTTGTTTCACTCTCAATCGTTCACTTCCTCTTTAATTTTCACTCTCACATCTGCTTTACCATTCTCTGAAATCTAAGCCACGTAAACATAGATATGGAAGAAATTTGCACATTTATGATTCAATTATCATAAAAACGCCAGCGTCTGTTTCTATAACTCCATCTAAGATAAAACATGTTCACTTTTATGCTGTTTATAAAATGCACCGGTGAGCTGGTGTATGCCTTATTACACAAGTGTGTGTTGGTGTGTGTGTTCCTCTGTGTGTTTAAATGTGTGCCTTTGTGTGTGTGTGTCTGTGTGTGCGCATTGGCACGTTCTTGTGAATCCTTGGTATCCCCAGGAGGTTAAGGTCCAGTGTCTGGTAGAATAACATATCGCTGCGTGCCGGTCTATAGGTGTGAGAAAGCAGAGCCAAGGCGAACTCTGACTGCTGCAGACAGCCTAGCACTGTGATGTAGAGCCCTAAAGGCCAGAGGAGTATCAGGTGATAAGACTCACAGCCAAGACATTCCTTAACAGTGTGCCTTAGCTAAAAGAACATTGTCACTTAGCTAAAATAGTACTGTCACTTAACATCAACGTCATCAAGGTTGTAAAGTGGGAGTCTAAACCCACATGGCATCAGGATGTCAACATGGAGACAAATCTCCTAACCAGCCATTTTTTTCTCTCTCTTTCTCTCCTGTTTAACCTTTCCCTCTCTTTTTCTTGTTTTAGATGTAGTGTTCACACTCCACTCCCCCTTCCCCACCTTTGTTTCCCGTCTCCTTCTCTTCCTGTAGGCTGGCAGGATTATTGTTGACTATTTATTGGTCTTTGTTCATATTATTTCCCAGTTTGTTAATCCTGCCTGTTTTCTGTCTGCCCACATAAAGGAGAGGGAGTTAATCACCTAATCCGTGTCCACGGCTGAAACTCACCTCTTCACCGTTCGAAAGGCTGCTAGACGTACCGTAGCCTTAGCCAGGTAAGGAATCTCTGGAAAGGGGTTGGGTTTCTACTTTCAAAGCAACCAATCCCTTTGGGAGAATAAAAGGGGTGGGATTATGGAAATCAAACTAGCTATTTCAGAACTTCCTGCTAAAACTCTAATAGACCTTTGCTTACTGAAAAACATAAAAGTCATATATTATGTCTTTGGGAATCAGAATATCCAATTATGTGGGGAAATGACAGTATATGAAACCTACTTGACCTGTCTGAGTACTTTGTTATCAAGACTTAATGATATGTTTCCGACTTTAGAAGTGTGCTGCTGTCTCGAAAACATAATCTGCTAAGAGCTAGCTCTCCGTGGGGGTTGTTTGTAAGTGATATGTCAAGTGGCCAATTATTTTGTGAAAAAAATAAGAGAAAAACAATGAATAAACCTCTTCACCCTAGAACAAATTAAGGGTAGAACAAATCAACAGGGGCCTATTTTAAGATCGTCAAAGTTTCTTGAAAAAACATTATGGCACTTTGCAAAACAAAATAGGTTATTGAAAGAATTTCATTGGGGTAAGCTCTAAGATTTCCAAAAAGGACTCCACATTTTCTTTTAATGGCAGCAATATATATTGAGTACATATTCAGATGTATTATAAAGCTTATCGAGCCTACCTGAGGTAAGTATTAGTTAAATGTTTGGTGACCTTTCCTTTTGAAACCAATACAACATGTTAGAAAATGTAGATGCTATGTACAGTATGCTTTTGTATATGACAATAGTGTAGCCGACACATTTGTGAATGTTTGGTGTTTTCAGAATCCATCTGTAATTTTTGGTATGAGGTGAAGCCAAACGCAGGGTATATTCCACAGGAAAGTTTATTAGCTCTCAAAACAATCTTTATAACGCAGAGGATGAACTGAAGAGTAAACATAGGTACCAGTATGTCTACTAGCCTAGGTTTTGTAAAAGGGTAGAAGAACATCATTTCAGTTCTTTAGAGTGGCACAACAATTCAAGAAACAATAACGCAAAACGCGAGAAAGGCAAGGGGAACATATAAACACTGGGAATGATGGAAAGGGGCGGTGGCATTAGTACCTCGTAGACGTTGACCGCTGGAGCCTTGACAAACCAGGCAGGGAAGCAGCAACAGAGGAAGATGTGACACCGAACTACATGCATGTTTTGTTTCCTTAATTGTGGTTTGAGGAAAGCCCTAGCCTCCAGAAAATTCTTTAAGCAAATGAGGGTGTGTATGTACTATTCTATTTTCACAATCAAATTGGATTCACCTTTTCAGACTATAATTTATAGGACTGAATTGTCTTTTACATAAAAGTTGTGCAGGCTCTGTAGATACGATAAATAAGTAACATTACGAGCCTTAGCAATTGCTTCATTCAGAACGAAACCAATTACAGAACAGACTCCAACTTGAGCTACAGAGCAATGTTTTTGATCAAACACATGGCAATAGCTGTGAAAATCATATCGATGTCAGGCTTATATTAAACGCTTTCGGGTAGGCCCGCCTACTTCCGGGAAGGCCCGCCCACTTCCGGGAAGGCCGTGCAAATTCCAAGCATGTATATCGATACTCGGATCACAGTCTTTGTGTAGCATCAACACAATTTGGAACAGATAGTTGAGAGTTACTGTCATTCCCTCGCAAAGATGGGTGGGGCTAAGTCTTAGAAGGGTGTGAATGACATTGAGTGGTCATTAACAAAGAAGACCTACATTTTGAGGGGAGATTTCTCTGTACAATTCTAAGTACCCATAGCTTTGCAAATGTTCTTTCAATTACAGTGCATTATACACCGTTTGAAAGCTCAGAATCTGTACTTTCATGAAATGTAAAAAAAACAAGAGAAACAAGATGATTAGGAGGGAAAAGAGAAAGGACATCAAGAGAGGGGCGTGGCGGTGAGAGAAATGGGAGGGGACATAGAAAGGGGGTGTGACAGAGCCAGAAAAGGGAGGGGAAAAATAGAGAAGGGGAGAAAGAAAAAGAAGGGTGAAAGAGTCAAGCAGGAAAGAATGCAGAGCAAAGGAGTATAGTGAGATGCTGTCTTGTTGATAAACCTGACGGCATGTGAACTCTTTCACCATTTACTACAGCATACAGTAGCTAGCTCCTGGTCACTACCTAAGTGCCTGTGAATTCATTCACTATGATTTACGGCATGGTCTCCAAGAATATGTGGTTTAAATTTTTCTTGGACTGTACCATTTTAAATTATAGCAGCTATGATAGCTAGCTCTTGTAGCCATCTTAGTGACTGTGTTTTCATTGTAAATTATTGTAAGGTCATTGGGATTGTGAAACATAGCTACACTACGCTGTCATTAATTACATTGTGCCATGCCTGAATCTGTTCCAAACATGTTAGTCCTACGGAATATAATCTAAATTCAAGAAACAAAATCTGAATATTGTTGTTAGCAGTCTTTATCCATCCATCCATTTTCATCCGCTTATCCGTGATCGGGTCGCGGGGGCAGCAGCTCCAGCAGGGGACCCCAAACGTCCTTTTCCCGAGCCACATTAGCCAGCTCCGACTGGGAGATCCCGAGGCGTTCCCAAGCCAGGTTGGAGATATAATCTCGCCACCTAGTCCTGGGTCTTCCCCGAGGCCTCCTCCCAGCTGGACGTGCCTGGAACACCTCCCTAGGGAGGCGCCCAGGGGGCATCCTTACCAGATGCCCGTTAGCAGTCTTTACCCTAAACATATTATTAAGCTTAAAATATTGGTTAAATAAATGTACTGAATTGTTAGATACATCCAGATAATATACTAAGATATAAGATATTGGTCAGTTTCTATCTACTCTAATCTTGTAACAGACCATAGAGTTCTGTTGTCTAATAGGCCAGTGATGTAATTTCTCTCTTGACCAATGGAAAGCAGCTGTTTGCGATTAACCTGCAGACCTGAATCCCTTACCGGACCAGCATGCATTTGGAAGCTACTGAGTTCCGCACCAATGGGGCGTTCTACATGGCATGCTGTTCCCTTTATATGCGCTATTTTTAACAACAGCCCATAGGACTGTGTGCACTACGCAGAGAAGGCAGCTGGCATTTTAGGACACATTTCCACAAAGACCTCTGGCATAGATAATTACATGGATTGGTAGGGTGACGTGTGGTGCTGGAGACACTAAAGAACGTGTACTTCCAGAATGAGAACTGACAAGCCAACAACAACAACATCAGGCATATTCGGGACACTGGGGAACACATCATCATCAACATTAAACATCCTGGCCCTGTGTGTCGCTGTCGAGAATCTCCCCTAACAGAGTATGAGGTGGACTGGATGTCAATGAAGGTGCATGTCCTTGTATAAAGAGCAACCATTCACAACATGGGCAACAGACATGATTACCTTTGACTGATGTAGAACTCTAAATGGGTCATGGCCTTAAAGATGCACAATGTAACTTTCCATTCATTTTTCCTGGCGGGCCAAATTTAAATTATTTTTTGTATATCATTTTACTACACACAGGAACAATACAGAGACAATATAACCAATATCTGACAATTGTCACGGTTGCCCTTATTGTGGACCTGACATATATGTTTAAAGTTGTTTTATGTTTTCTACACAGTGTAGATTTTATCCAATGATTCAGTTGACCAATAGATAACCATGAATTTTTTGAAGCTGTTTCTAATGTGTGTTCATTAGGGATGTATTTACGTTCAGTTTGCATGTTGGTCAGGTGTCGGGCATTGTTTGCATGTTACGTGTAACATGGTATTTAGTGTGAATTATTTCTATTTAGAAAATAGGTTTGGCAATATCTGCAATTTGATAGGCTTGGAATTAAACTTTAGCCAATGACAATTCCCTGATATTTACACATGTTATTTTGCCTAATCACTCTGCTGTAAAATGTAATCAAAAAGTATCACTATGCCCCCTGTGGAGCTGAACAAAATAACATGGCGGACAATTCCTCAAGTGTTTTGCTGTTAAACACAGTTTATTTTCCTAACACCCATGGAAAACTATAAATGTGACAACAATACACATTATTTTGTCCATCATATGCTTTCATTTCTAGTTAGATATTTAGATATCTAGAATTTGGCGATTCTAATATTGTCTATATTTTTTATATTATTTAACTTGATGTTTTCATTAACATGCTAGTTCGTAAGGTTTACTAGTGTCACATTCTCCCCTAGGGGACCTGATATTTGTGATTATGTATGTGATTTTGTATGTGATTATGTATGTGATTATGGTTTCTGTTCTGTATGAAGTGTTTATATTCTGTTCCCGCTGTCAGGTCAGATGACTTTAGTCACATGACATTCCATTAACATATAGATCTCTTCAAATAATTACCTACAGTATGGGCACGTTTCTAAAACGAATATATGCTAATTTACACTACCAAACAAAAATAGGTCAACTGGAAACCTAATATAATTTATATTAAAATGGAATTTTTATGTACAGTAAGTTTCTCAATAACAATTACAAAATAAAAGGTTTGAGTTATATAATAAGAGGACCCGGGTTGGCATGCAGTGATGACTTTTGTTTGGGAGTATGTACCTTTAAGAAGTGATACTAGAAGCATAAGGTGCATCCAGAAAGTATTCACAGTGCTTCACTTTTTCCACATTTTGTTATGTTACACCCTTATTCCGAAATGGATGAAATTCATTATTTCCCTTAAAATTCTACAAACAATATGCCATAATGACAATTATGTGAAATGTGAAAGATGTGGGATTGAAATCATAGCAAATGTATTAAAAATAAAAACATAAATCAGGTCCAACTGTTCTTGGATGGTTAGGAAAAGTTGCTCTTGGAGGATGTGTTGGTAGCATTCTAGAGTCATGGCTGGGTTCTCAGGCAAAAAAACGGGTCAGACAAAATATCTCATATGTGCTGCGGTAAGCAACCCCACACATGAATGGTCTCATGTTGCTTTACTGTTGGCATGACACAGGACTGATGGCAGCGCTCACCTTGTCTTCTCTGGACAAGGTGTGTTCCAGATGGCCCAATCAATCAGAAAGGGGATTAATCAGAGAAAATGACTCTACCCAGTTCTCAGCAGTCCAATCCCTGTTCCTGTTGCTGAATATCAGTCTGTCCCTGAAGTTTTTCCTAAAGAAAAGTGGCTTCTTTGCTCCCCTTCTTGACACCAGGCCTTCCACCAAAACTTCACTGTGCGTGCAGATAGACTCACACCTGCCTGCTGCCATTCCTGAGCAAGCTCTGCACTGGTGGTGCCCCGATTTCACAGCTGAATCAACTTTAGGAGACGGTCCTGGCAATTGCTGGACTTTCTGGGCACCCTGATGCCTTCTTCAAAACAATTGAACCTTTCTTATTGAAGTTCTTGATGATCTGATGAATGGTTGATTTAGGTGCGATCTTACTAGCAGCATAATCCTTGCCTGTGAATCCCTTTTTGTGCAAAGCAATGATGACATCACGTTTCCTTATAGATAACCATGGTTGACAGAGGAAGAACAATGATTTTAAGCACCACCCTCCTTTTAAAGCTTCCAGTCTGTTATTCTAACTCAATCAACATGACAGAGTGATCTCCAGCCTTGTCCTCGTCAACAATCTCACCTGTGTTAACGACAAAATCACTGACATTATGGCAGCTGGTCCTTTTGTGGCAGGGCTGAAATGCAGTGGAAATGTTGGGGTAAGACGTTGCAGTTCCTTGTAATTCATCTGATCACTCTTCATGACATAATGGAGTATATGCAAATTGCCGTCATCAACACTGAGACAGCAGACTTTTGTGAAAATTAGAATTTGTCTAATTCTCAAAACATTTGACCACGACTGTAGAATTACACTTCAACTATTAATTTAATTGTCTCACTCCACCAACGCTGACTGTGAGCACCCGGCTACAGTACCAGGTACTATTAGACCATTGCAAATTAATTTTCCTTGTCACAAATCAGTTTGTCTTGCCATCCTTCTATCTCTCTATCCCCTCCATTTAGCAGAAGCATTAACCAGATGCAAATGAAAATAATTATGGAATATTAAATGGAAACATAATCGGTAGTGTAGCAGTATTACATACGTATGTATTTCATATACCGTAATATCTGTGTAATTAAGTCTATGCAAAATAATTAAAGTAGTCGATTTAAAAAATCTGACTCTATGTTGAAGATGGAAGGTATCAGAATATGCAAGCAAGAAATGTTCTGAGAACTGATTTGTTAATGAATCAGTCACATTATTCACATTTAAAATAAATTATTTTACTAACCCAAGCTACGGCTGACTTTAGGAGTAATAACATTAATCATGCACTACTAATCTATAAAAATAGTTTTGGACAGATACAGAACAAAGAAAGAGCAAAGAGTTAAGAACCAGGTCTTAGGCCTAGCAAAAGAGAAGCTTCAGTGTGACCTTACGGCATGGATAGTGAACACAACATCACAGGAATTTGTGAAATAGACATGAATTGTCAGAAAATTGTCACCATCACACGAAAAATGTGACAATTTTTTCAGCGCTCCAATGAAAGAAGAAATGTGTGTATATGACACTATTTTTAACATTCTTCAAAATATAACATAGGGGGCCCTATTTTAACGATCTAAGCGCATGGCGTGAAGCGCATGTCGCAAGTGCGCTTTGGGCGTGTCCAAATCCACTTTTGCTAGTTTGACAGTTGAGAAAAAGGGTCCATGTGCCGGGAGCATGGTCTAAAAGGGTTGTACTAAGTATCTTCAATAATTCATGGGTGTGTTTTGGGCGTAACATGCAATAAACCAATCAGAGATTCATCTCCCATTCCCTTTAAGAGCCAGGCGCGTTTGTACCTTTCGCGCATTGCTATTATGATGGCGGATTTGCACCGTAATTTTTTATTTGTAATCTTTTGCATGTTCGTGTGCTGCTGTGCTTCCCTGTGTGTGTAACAAACATAGTGTGCACGCGCTGTGCCTGTGCCAAAGGTGCATTTGACTAATTTGCTGTTAAAATAACTATGACATGCTGCACAATTGACTTTAGACCAGGTTTTTGTTGGTCAATGGCACGATCATTTTCTGATGCCTTAAGATAGCACTACGCCAGGAATTATCCTGAACACACCTCCCTGTTAGACCAGCACTCCCAGGGGCGCAAATATGGGCGCAGGTGCATTTGCTATTTAAATAACGCGTGCGCCTGACGGAAATTGACAACTGCGTCGGTCTTAAACTAGCAAAGACACTTGCGTTCGTACTTTGCGCTGCGTTGTGCTGGGTGCAAGATAGGGCCCGAAGGATTAATGTATGTTAGATGTGGTTAACATTAAGGTTTGGATTAAGGTTAAGGTTAGGGTAAGGATTATGGTTATGATGTAAAATAAAAACCAATGTGTTAATGTTTCGCTAGTTGATTTGCAATACAAGCTCTGCCCTCTTCCAGGTTCAGATAAACCAATCACATTCATTTCTTCTGGCATCTGAAGACATCTGAAGAGAATCGTCACATACACACAAAAAAGTAGATCTTTCGTGTGTATGTGACAGATTTATAATATGCAATTCATCTCTGTTTCACAAAATTCTGTGATGGGATAGTAGCAAGGATGTGCAGTGAGGTCATGATTGGGTAAACAGAGGCTACACTAGAGCCTTGATGAACAACTGGTAGCTACGTATCACGGCTGACATGGAAGTGATTGGAGAAGCTGTATAGCAATTGTATGTTGTTTTACGAAGCTATTGAAGTATGAATTTAGAAGACATCAAAATATTCTTGACAATATTAACACATTCAAAAACAGCTCAGCAACCTTTCCTTTCAAACGATACATACCTTTGGATTCAAGTCCAACTCTCACTGCAGTTTCACAAAGGCTTTAGTTAAGCCTGTGCCTACGCAGTCACAACATCAATTCGCGCCCCAGGATTGGAGCAGAGAACATAAAGCAATCAATGGAATCTTTGATCCTGTTAGAACCTCTGACTGGTTTAGATTTAAACCTGATGTTGTTGACCAATAGCATTATTTTCAGGTTGGTTTGAATTCCAGGATGACTGGGATAAGAATGGCAGTTGGTTAGAATTACTAAGGCAACACAGACATCCTTGAATACAGTTCTGAGAGTCACTTAAGTGTTTAGAAACTGCTTTTTAACAGCTGGTTAATCACAGGTTTCCCAGACACGCATTGTCAATTACACTACATTCATTGATTTCTTTTTCTTTTCATCACGAGGGAGGGAGTGAGGAGGTGAAGAAATACATTTTATAACAGACAGCAGCTTCAAATTTGAAAAACAGAACATTTTTCAGAAGTATGTCAGAAGCATCTAAATTCATGGCAGCCTTATTGAGAAAGTGTTGGGATGATGAGCGCGGAGAACAAATGGAATTTAAAAACCATCCTTCAAAAATGTAATTAAGCCTCTGGTAGACCTTCGGTATGGAGACGGTAAGGAGGGAAAGAAAGAAAGAAAATGTTATGATTTATTGTCAGGCACTGAGATTCTGCTCCCATCAATTAACATGGGATGCTTCCCCAAAAGACACTCTGTTCCCTGTACAGTCAATAGTATCATAGTACACTATGTAGAAAATCAAGTGTCATTTAGAACTCACCTGTGTCCTGAGTTGGCTCAAACAGCTGGGCACAGCGATGGCTTTCCTCACTTCCTTCTCACACTTCCTTTCCTAGCTCCCTAAATGATAGTCAATTAGATCACACAACGGTGGAGGAGAGATGTGAAATGAATAAGTTGCACTTATTTTAAATTAATGTAAATAACAGCTGAGCGCTGGTTTTTTGTTCCTTATCCACTTCATTTAACTCTAATGTTTAGGGCTGCTGCCACTGATGAATATTAAGTGTGTTTATCAACTTTGGTTTTGTCAGGGTAGGTGGGCCACTGTAATGACGGCAGGCAGATTGTGATGTTGTCTTATAGTGTGACAGACTGTGGCTCATTCAGCACTGGTTTACTGGTTCACCAGTTGGATCCACAAAGTTAAGGAGAGAGACGCCGAATAGGTTGGGTTGGTAAATGGACTGGGTAAGAGGGATCAGGGGATAAAGGGAGAAAGATAGGAATTATCAGGTAAATCAAGAGAAGAAACGACAAACAGAGAACATTTAAACGAGAGAGACAGACACCCATATAAATGTATTATTTTCGTCTTGTCCATTTTTACCTCAACGGTAACATATTTGTTTAAAGAACGGGTCAGACAAAAGATCTCATACGTGCTGCGGTGAACTGATGAATATGAAAGGTTAGGCCTTCGTTACACTGCTCATGAATTATAGAGTGGTTGGATGTGTCTCTTTTCTTTTCTGAAAGAGTTGTGGTGAGAGCTTTGTTATTGTTTGAATTAAAGATTTTAGCTTTAACTGACAGACCATTTGTCATGTTACTATTGATTAAAGGTTATCAATGATTTCCCTGTACTTAAGTGATATGAGGAATTAATTATAAACACTCTCATTCATACATAATGTACCAGTATGTACCATTACCAAAAACGCATATTCATTCTAGACTGCATTAGTCTAATGCTGTTAAATATTTAAGTACTATTGATAAGTACTTACGTACTAGTGTGCTAAGTCATTTTATACTGTACACATTTAGAACTATTACTGACACATGTTTAACCATCTACATGCAGTTCCCTCGTCCACTATAGAATAATATGTTGCTTTATTATATAATCTTAACTAAAGGTTTCCAGAGCGTGTGCTAATTGGTGTATTGTATCCAAAGTAGGTTTCTAAAGTACATCGTAATGTCACAGCGTGAAATAATAAGGGCCTCTAATGGAAGTTAGGAAGGCTGATTCATTCACCTAATCTACCATTCAGTTAAATAACTAGAACATGTTTACCTTTGGCTTTTCACTTTTTTGCTCTTAACAGAGGGTCAGAGGCATCTCTTTAGTGTTTGTGGATGTGATGGCTTATTTGCTGTTGTCTGTAGTGTACTAAGAATAAGTATTCTAAGTGTATGAATATTGATATGGATATTACCTCTCAGGGCATATGGATGAAGCTGTGCCTGTAGGGCTTTAACTACAGCTGCACAAACACTGACTAAAGTCCAAGGCCAATGGTATTATAACATGCAGCTCTATTGGCTGTCACGGATGGAGATGGAACGATGGTGGTGGTACTCCTGTTTTTGTTTTTCCAAGCCTTACAAGCACTAATTTTCTGTCACCATCAGAAATTCACTTCGTCCATTTCTTTTTGTCAAAGCTTTTCAGTAATGTGAATAATGTTTTAGAGAAGGTTAATAATACATATTACATATGGGGAGTACCATCAATCACTCATTCAATTGGTCAAAATGTATTGTTGCGATTGACTTAACTTTATTAGGTTTATTTGACAGGGACAATTATGGTCATTAATCCATGTTTTTTAAATGTGCACGATTTTGCCAGAAGGCACAATTTCAGCCTAAGCCCCTCGATGTCTTTGTCTTTTTTTTGTTAAAGTCATTTGTCAAAACGCAGATCTATGTTGTCATATAACACTTCACTGAATACAGACCTTTAAACCCCCTTAAGAACAAGCTTCAAAATCAATGTTCTGGATCAGAAGAAACCTTGAGGGCAAATGAGGCGTCTCGTGACTCGGAGCTGGGTCATTTCCATTGAGTATGGCAGCTCGCTAATATACCCAGCAAACGAAGGGCTCTATTGCTAAAAGCACAGCCAAACAGCCAGCCTTGGTGATTTAACACTATTGTACAAAATTGCTTGTGTGTAGTGGATTCAAGACCAACACATCTGGTGGGTGAATGAATTGGGACAGCATACAATCGCTGAACAATCCACAAGTTCTAGACCACCTTATTTTCATTTTGTCATCATAGATACTACATGTTAACAGCAGACTCAGGCCCAGGTTACCTGAGTAGTAAAGGCAACTTTTTGATTCTTATTGTTATTTTTTCTTTTTTCTTATTTCAACAGACATGTATCCTAGTAGGTGGTGTTGGAATCCCTGGACAGTTCATAGGCCTCGTCCACAAACTGTCAAAATGGTGACGCACCACTGTTTAGGTAGGAAGCCTGATGATTATTGGGTACGTCAAAACATTTTGTCAAGTAATGTTGGAAGGTACTCAATGGATACCATAACTGTTCTTCATCACATAATATTAATGAATATTATTTAATTTAGCTAGCTGATGTAACTGGCTGTTTGTAATCATACGTCATGTTGGCTAGCCTATCTTTTGGCAAATGCAGTGTAATGATTAGTAGAATACATGTGGAAGTAGTGCCCGAAACATTGCTACTGAATTGCTTTGTTGTCAACCATGTACCCAAGTTTCTTTCTGTGTTCCGGTATACTTTTACAATATCACTAATACTGGCTTCATTTGTGTGTGTGTGTGTGTGTGTGTGTGTGTGTGTGTGTGTGTGTGTGTGTGTGTGTGTGTGTGTGTGTGTGAGGTGTGTGTGTGTGATGCAAGCTATTTCTAGAATTGTTTGTTACAGTGTGTCCAATAAGGTGTACAACACATAAATAAATACCTACATAAACAAGACGCTGTCCCCTACATTTGCTGTTCATTTGGAAATGTAAACTACTGTGTTGTGTTGAATCAGTTGACAACTTTAGATACAAACTGTGCTTCCTGCTCTGCGCCGTAGACAGGCGTCGCAGTACAGTGCCATATTTCACAAACGCCCGTCTTCGGCATACCCAGACATTTTCATCCAACTCCCTCACCATCATCTGGACAGTCTTATGTCTAATCATTACTCACACCTGGTTATTGTTCCCTCAATATATGTGTATATTTCTCCCTCTGTTTCCTCTTTTTTTGTTCATTAGTATGTTTATATATCTCCCTCTTTGTCAGTCATTGTGTGCAAACTTCGTACGTATATACTCCCGTGACAGCATCTTGTAAATCTGTGTGCTGGTGTCCCCAACCTTTCCTGTGGAAACAGAACCCCAGCCAAAAGTCGTTCTTATTTAAACGGATGGATGACTATGTACACCACCCAGGCTGGGATTCCATTTCCTATAGAGACAAGGTGGGGAAGCTCATCATGCTGCTAACCGGTACTGACATTCCATTCTGCCATGTAGAAGAAAGGCAGTCCAGCGGTGGACAGTCATGAACTGTTCTCGGACAGAATTGAACCCAGTGTTGGGTAAAGGTACCTTTCAGTTACATTCCAGTTACATTCCAGTTACATTCCAGTTACATTCCAGGAAAACAGACTCGATCAGTCAAACCACAAACTCAACAAAAGATGTTCTTCCTGAGGTACCTTAAATAGTTTACAATTTGTGATGTTTAGAGAATGTAATAATACTTGTGAATTTCATAGATTGATGCATGGCCACAGCAATAGGCAATGAAAATAATCTACAGCTCTGGAAAATATTTAGCGAGCACAGCAAAGTCATCAATTTCTCTGGTTTTACTAATGATAGGTATGTATTTGGGTAAAATTTTTAATTGTATATTTTGTTTTATGCCACAAAATACTAACAACAGTTCTCCCCATATCCAAACTTGTCATAATTTAAAAACATGCAGTGTTGGCACACCTCGAATAATGCAAAACAATAAGTTCAGATTCATATTTAAACAATACAATAATAATGTGCTAATGTAGGAAGAGTTCATAAATCTATATTTGTTGAAATAATAATAATTCTATAACTATAATAATTGTTTTTCATCTTGGCGTGCTCTCCACCAGTCTTTCACATTGATGTTGGGTGACTATGCTATGTATTATTTCGTAATAATTTCCCTCAAAACCTTTCACACTTAAAAGACACTGCTTGCACTTGGATTTGATGTGCTTCTGCTCAAGCTTTATGCTTGGACTCAGATATGTAGAAATGCAGAGATTTCCAGCTCGCATCGTCAAAACTTCTCGCATTCAGGCTGCTTCTGTGCACTTACAAATCTTCTCCCCTCGGATTCCTCCTGTGCTCTCAGATTACATTTTCCAAAGTATCTGTATCTGCAGCTTTTCTAGCTTTTCTTCATACTAAGCATTCTGTTCATGTATTGTTGTTCCGGTCTGACCTTTGCATAGTTTGTTAAGTATTCTCCTTGGATTATCCTCTGTACCTTAGCCTATATTCTGATATTGTTATTCTGGCCTGACCCCTGCACTGTTCATTATTCTGCCTTGGATTATTCCTCTGTGTCTTCGCCGGTGCTGTTGCTGCCTTGGATTGGTAAAACCTGCATAGAATAAACATTGTTCTTTTTTTACCTTGGGAGTGATTCATTACAGAATACCTCGCCCAAAAATGACCAGCATATACCCAGCAACTCCTGTTCCCCTGAGATGGGCAACAGATACCAAGCTGCTAACCTTCTTGTGGGAAGACTCATGTTTAGAGGAAGAGTTGTGGAACAGGAGGTTACTGGAGTGTAAACTGGGGACCATCCGGTTCCGGCAAATGGACCAGGAAGAACCATTGTATGGGGAATGCCTTCTTCAGGTCATCCAGACGGTTCTAACTTTTGCCCAGATCCAGAGGACACCCACAGCTCCTCCAAAGACAGCACCCTCTTCCCAGGCCAGGATGGTCTCCTTCCACAGTTCCAAGATGGCTACCAGCCCCAGTTCCAAGATGGCTACCAGCCCCAGTTCCAAGATGGCTACCAGTCCCAGTTCCAAGATGGCTACCAGCCCCAGTTCCAAGATGGCTACCAGCCCCAGTTACAAGATGGCCGCCTGCCCGTTTCCCACTATGGCTGCCTACCCGTTTCCCTGGAGGGCCGCCTATCCGAGCCCTATGTATGAATAGAGCGATGACGAGGAGATGCCTAACCTCATAAGCGGGTCAGCTTCGTCTGACGAGGAGGACTGGGAAACCCCTTCTGTAGGGGTTTGGCACGCTGCCGCTCCACGGCCACAAGAGGCCGCTTTTTCCACTCCCCGGCCAGCAGGGGTCGCTCAAGTTCCCCGGCCAGCAGAGGTCGCTCAAGTTCCCCGGCCAGCAGAGGTCGCCCAAGTTCCCCAGCCAGCAGAGGTCGCCCAAGTTCCCCGGCCAGCAGAGGTCGCCCAACTTCCCCAGCCAGCAGAGGTCGCCCAAGTTCCCCGGCCAGCAGAGGTCACCCAAGTTCCCCGGCCACAAGAGGTCGCCCAAGTCTCCCGGGCACAAGAGGCCGCAGTTCCCGCTTCTCGGCCACAAGAGGCCGCAGTTCCCGCTCCTCAGCCACAAGAGGCTGCTCCCGCTCCGCCTCGGCCACCAGAGGTTGTTACACCACCAGCGGTCGAGCCTGAGCCTTGCCTTGTCCCCGAGCCTGAGCCTTGCCTTGTCCCCGAGCCTTGCCTTGTTCCCGAGCCCGAGCCCTGCCTTGTCCCCGAGCCCGAGCCCTGCCTTGTCCTCAAGCCCAAGCTTTGCCTTGTCCCCTAGCCCGAGCCTTGCCTTGTCCCCGAGCCTTGCCTTGTCCCCGAGCCTGAGCCTTGCCTTGTCCCTGAGCCGGAGCCTTGCCTTGTCACCGGACCTGCCCTGCTCCCCGGGCCTGCCTTTTTCCCTGAGCCAGAGCCTTCCCTTTTTCCTCCTACGGTCCCTGTGCCAGGGCCTATTCCATTTCCTTAGCCTTTCCCGGTGGCTGAGCCTGTCCTTGACCAAGTGCCATTGCCATTGCCTGCCCCTGTCCCGGTGCCATTGTCTGCCCCTGTCCCCGTGCCAGCGTCTGCCCCTGTCCCCATGCCAGTGTCTGGCCCTGTCCCCGTGCCAGCGTCTGCCCCTGTCCCCGTGCCAGCGTCTGCCCCTGTCCCCGTGCCAGCGTCTGCCACTGTCCTCGTGCCAGTTCCTGCCCTTGGCCCCACTCCGGTGCTTGTCCCCGGGCTTGCGCATGCCCCGGTATCTGTGCTCCTCTCTGTGTCTGTCTGTTTGTCTATGTCTGTCTTTGTAGTGTCCTTCCAGGTTCCAGTGTCTGCTGTGGTTCCGGTGCCTGGTCCACCTTTGCTTCGGCCCTCGACGCCACCTCCGGCCTGGCCGCCTCCCACGGGGCCATTGACTCCGCCTTTGTCGGCCCGGACTCTACCTCTGGTGCCGCATGCCTGGCCTCGGCCTTCGCTTCTGCCTTGCTGGGCCGGCCCTCCGCCTGCCCAGACTCGGCCGTCCTGCCCGTCGCTGCTGCCTCCGCCCTCCGGCCCGCCGTTGCTGCTTCGTCCCTCCTGTCTGCTGCTGCTGCCTCCACCAGTACACCTGCTCCCACTCAAGCAGTATATATAAGCACACACATACAATATATTTTTTTTTTTTTTTGGGGGGGAAAGGTCAGCTACAGTATTTGACAACATGATTGTCTTCGTTCTAAAATATGCATCATTTCCAATCCCACTTTTTTTGTTTTATATTATTGCGCTCTATATTTTACACCCATCCTAACCTCTAATTACCCGTGACCAAAAGTTGAGACCAATTACATTATGCCATTTTAATATTTAGCTCTAGCTTATACAATTTGTGTTATTTTACAATATTTACAAATCTTGTGCATTTTACAGAACCCAGTTTCACTTGATCCACCCCTCATCCACACCCAACACTGTCCATCTATCTTTTAACCAAAGCCATATGGGGTTTCTATTGGCCATGTAAATTTCTACTGTACTGTGATGCTTCACATAATTATGAAATCTGTCTATTTTCAATGATTCCACCAATTTGGAATTAAAGATGAATATTTTTGCTAAAATAATTATCATATTATTAATTGTCTGACTACTACATTTTAAGTCTCCAAGTATTGCTATTTGTAACGTTAATTCAAAACAAATATTGCATTTATTCATCCATTCTTGTACCTGTGACCAAAAACATGCTACATAAGGACAGTACC